>JBAHVQ010166047.1:0-20145 GCA_036872915.1 Nanipora kamurai | reverse complement strand
ACGACGAACCTGCACCCTAGCTCACCATCTGAGTCGTGGTAGCTCAATGGTTAGAGCGTCTCACCGGTCATCAGAAGAATGCGGGTTCGATTCCCGTCTAGGGCTCAGAAATCGTTTTTCTGAGAAAACGAGCTTGACGAACGTTCTCTAGTTATCAAATATATTACTGGTTTTTCGGAGTCGTAAGTAAAAGGGTTGAAGCATAGGCAGGCAAGTCACTGGCTTGAATGAAATTGTTGATTGTAGTTTTAACTAATTTTTGGTGATATAAGGTCGAAAATGAATCTAATTTGGTATAAAAGGAGTTGTCACTGAGCTACCTAAGGCTTTCCTGTCGATACAAGTCAGCTCTCCAGACAACAACAGCACCACCTTTGTCCGCAGGTCCAGTGACAAAGTTCAGCTTCGCTGAAATTGCTGGATCTCTTTAGGCTCGAGGGTAATAATGTATCAATTTCATGACAGCATTTGGGAATGAAAAGGTCGAGGGATGGCAACTGGCCTTCTGGAGACCAAGGAGATCTCCTAGGATTAATGGTTTCAAAATTATCTTTGTTACGAGAGATGGTTTGATGATGAAAAAAAGCGTTTAAGCGTAAGCGGCGAAAAACAGTTTCTGTATCCTCTTTCACTGAAAACAGATCAATGGGCCTGGAGTTTGGAACAAACTTGAGTTCTTTCGCAAAAACAGATCTCTTGGGGTCAGATAAAGGTAAATCTGATGGAATGGTAAAAATAAAATTACTTTCGGCAACTAAATTAGGGCTTTGGGAAGGTGTAGTAAGAGGACCAAGCAATTTGGCCAATTTGAGCGCCTTGGCGTCTTTAACTCCTTCCTGTCCATAGGTCTCGATAGGTCCTCAGTGACCTATGAAGACTTTAATATTTAACTCTGGCTAACGCCAGACGATTTCATTCGTCCAGGGGAAAGTCCTCGTTCAGGAAAGAGTTAAGAAACGAAAAGAGTTTAGAATTTGGTATGAGAATCTTAACCTTTTCTTCCATTTAATCTCTCACCGAGTTACTGTTTTTGTCTTGCACGGGCGGATACAAACGTAAGCTTGTGGGCTTTGTTCCCTCAGATTTTAGTTTAGTAATTATTTCAGTTTGTGTCATTTACCCTTTCACAAGCTAATGGTTTGTCTAGCAGTGGCGGATAAATACATTGGCTTGTATTCCTTATTTCTTGTTAGTTAAAATATTTTTCATTTATTGTTTTTATCGTGACATTTTCCTTCTCACAAGTTATCGATTTTTGCTAGCATAAAAAACATTGGCTTGTATCCCTTATTCCCCTGGGTTTTCTTTTGTTTTAACCTGTTGCTCATTACCTTTTGCGTATTACCATTCCCTAGGGGGCCTCTACCGGGTCTTCCCCTCTTCGGTTAACTGATCGACGTTTTAAAATAGCAAATGACTATCCATCATTTACATCCCATTAACTAGTTTGTTATCGATTTTTAAATCCTGTTGGTCATCTTTTTGTCTCATGATTTCTTCTCAATATAAAAACACCACCTACTTTTTTTGCATTTTACGTATCACTTCGACGTAGGGCCTTCGCTCGAAGCGTCAATTTCTCCATTCTTAAGTTCCGGTAGTTTCTCAAACCTTCTGATTATCTACAAGCTGTTCAATACTGCCAACGCAGCAATCTACTTTTACATCAGCTTCCAACAGTCTACGTAACATAAAATACAAAGGAAGGGTGAAAATTTCAGGAAACAAAGCAGGCCTGGGCCAGTAAAAACCGTCCAAAGGTACAAGACTATAGACGATGTTCACGTTTCACTCAGTACTAATAAATATATTTGAATATATCATACTTTTGCCATAGCAACAGCTGCTTTTGCCGTAAAAATATTATCGTTCAGATTCACAACCTAAAATATACAAGAAGCAATTATTAATTTTTTCCTCTTTCAGCTGGTTTTTACTGTATCATTCAAAAATTAAGGAAACTAAACATCAATTCTGCTGTTCTGTATAAAAATTAAAGGAAGCAAAACATTATTATGAATGCTGCTTGAGTAGCCAAATAATCAAGGACTGGGTTACTTATTTCCGATGTATTTATGAATCGCTAATATAATCAGTGAATTAATTGATCACCACATAAACTCTGATGAGACTGGGCTCTGGGTAACAGAGGTTGTGACTGGCGGAAGGTTTATAGAGACGAAAAATTTTCCGCCAAAAGTTTACTGAAGTTTGTGTTGAACATCCAGTTGAACATAATTTCTTAAAACAAATACCTAATAGGTTTTTCGGTGTTTAAATACTGTGATTTAAACAATTGGTGTGTTGTCTGACTTTCGAAAAGCTAAATAAATACTAGCTTGTTTTTTTTTTACACCACGGTGAAGTGCCTTGAGTTTAAGGGTTGGTCGTCTGAGCTTGCCCGCGATTGGTAGTTGATGATTTTTTGAGAATTGCTCACGTCATCAATGTGTTAATAAAATTAACAAATTTTTATCGGTCGTTATTTTATAAAAGAAATACGTGGTGGTTTTCCATGTTTGGATACCCTGTTGGCTATCCAAGCATGGAGAACCAGTTGGTATTTCTTTAATACTACAAAAAGAACCCTAAAATATTTGGCAAAATTAGTGCTCTGGTTGCTACCTAAACAGCTGGTTTTAGTACATACTTAAAAATAACGTTGAAAAAGTTTCAAAAATAGTGTGGTCATCTGAAGTTTTAAACAAAAACCTACCTTTAGATCTTTGTTTGCTTTGAAAGCTTTAGCTAAAGCACTAACACCTTGGTGATTTATACCATTCTGAGGCATTGATATTTCTTCAAGAGAACCTATAATCTAGAACAAAAGTATAACTTTCTGACCATGCGATCAAAATAGCTTAAATTTTTATAATTTCTGAACCTTTCTGGTTTCCTTCCTTGCTTATAGTAAAAAAACAAAGGAGGAGAACTCATCCATTTAACTAAAATCATTTGCGTGCAGTTAACATTGTATCTGGCCAAAATATGGGACGAATGTAATATCCTTCTTTGAGTTTAAGTAGAAATTTGTTTGAGATACTGCCTCAAACAAATTTCTACTCAAACTCAAAAAAGGATATTACATTCAACAAAAGAAACTGGAGCTCAACAAACAACAGGAACATATCATATTAATCTTATTATAATCTCCAATCATTGTTATTGAAAATTGTATTTACGCTGTCGCTTACTATATATGTTTTTTTTCCTGCTTTTTTTCTCCCATATACTTATTACGTTACATATTCCATTCATTCTAATTTTCTTACTAAATCCGTGTGGTCATTACGTAATAAGTTTAAAAGATATTCGTTAGAGTTGATGCGAACAATTTTGACGTAGTCATACCAACTTCCAATTAACTTTTATTTGTAACCAAATGCATGACGAAGAAAGTTGTAAACTTTCAAAACATGTTGCAAATAAAGTTAAAAATCAAGACCGTCGTGCTGTTGTTAAAAATGTGTTTTATTTGACAAAAGGATTTTTGTTGAGCAAAGCGGGATCCTGGACAAGCTGGAACGGGACAAAAATGTCCCGGCTGAAATTTTCTCCATAATAACATCACGTCACGGCTATAGTTCCATCCCAGCTGCCTTGTATACAGGCCGTTACACACATTCCACCTTTACAGGTATTTTCATTGTTGTTAAACAATAATTAGTATTAAAGTAAATGGTTTGAGCCTGGAAGAGTAGTTAGATGTATGTAAAAGTGGTTCGTCCAGGTTAGTGTAGTCTTCAGAAAGACTGTTGGTGGAAGTAACTGTAATCCTACAACAGTCTTTCCCAAGACTACGCTTACCTGGACGATCAACTTTCACAAGCATCTAATAATTGTTATATTACTTCGGCTGTATCGAAAATTTTGGTGGCTTTAAAAACAAAATGGTGTCCCCACTCAAGAGCATGTCGAAGTATCAAATGCCTTTGCAGTATGCCTGAGTGCTTAATTGCTCCAAACCAATAAACGAGTGTTAAATAGTCTGTTTTGTTTGTTTGGCAGCAACATTTTCGAAACCGCGATGTTTAAATTCTAATTCATAGCCCTTTTTCGAATAAGACACGTAATACATTGTTCTAGTAAGGCGTAATAGGAAGCTTAAGAAAGGTGCAACGGCAGTAAACAACTAACTTTATTTCTTCTACAGTGAAGCAAACCACATTTCAAATACTCAATAATATACAATGGATATATTGTCCAGTTTGGTGCACGTATTTGTCCACATGCTTTTATATCTAATAAAATTGTCATCCTAATTAGCACGAAGCTTTGCTACTTTAATGTGCCAGTTTCAAGGGAAATATGGAGTTAATAATTCAAACGATGGATAGGCGCCATGCAACTCTGAATTTGTATTAAATTGAATGCTAATTAAGGTGATCTAAGATTATTGAGATTGTTAACTAAGATTATTAAGATTACTGAATTGCTAATTAAGATGAACGTTTACGTAAAGAATACAAACGAACATGGAATTTCATATAAAGTTGTCATCCTGGTTAGCATATGGTTACACTCGCACTGCTCTCTTACGTTCCAATGAACAGAAATTCTGATTCATCTATTGACCTTTTTTGTTGAATACGGCCTAAAGTTCTCCATGCCCTAAGTGACACGGTCGTGCAAGAAATTATATGGAAGAGCTCTTCACCACGTCTACTGTGAAGCCAGAATGGTGTCGAGGATATTCTCGGGATTGAAAAGTTTCCTCCGTTTTTTCCTTTTGGATCAGAAGTCTGACTGTTAGTGCGTCATCCTTAACGTCAGCGTCGTGGTTTCCTAAATTCCTGTTAATAAAAAAATGGGTGCGGCTATATTCTTATGTGGACGTGGAACGAACCTCTGACCAGAACAAAATCTTCAAAGCTTAAAAAGCCCTTCAAAGGTTCGAAGCTTTTTCCCATCCCTATTTAGGTATATTTATAATTAGTTATGATTATTAACCTTAGATATTTATTATTAGATTCTATCATTTAGGACAAAAAGGTCAAGACGTGTATACCACTATAAAACAACAAAGTCTTACATCAATTATACAACGTAAAGTTATACCAGCCATTCCTACACGTATACTTACGGTACACTTAAACAATGTACAGTTTATTTACCTTAAAAGCTTCAGCTAGAGCTGCTGCTCCCTCGTTTTCCAGTCTATTCCTCCCAGCAACAAAAACTCTTAACTTAAAAACTTGACTGGCCTCCATGCTGGCTTTGTGGCATTGTAACAACGCTTCGGACAAAATCTTGAAAAGGAAATACCGAAAGTAATACCGCAACGGTCAAAAAGAATTGCTCAAGGCTTGTTTGAAACTAGTTACGACTAGAAGCATTAAGCAATTTCTGAAAAGTTTCGTAGACAAACATGGATAAACGAAATAAAAACAGTTTAACTATCTTGGTATCTACAGTTGATCCAGGGCTGCCCATAACTATTTCTTGATTTTATCCTACGTATATACCTTCTATAAAATCCTCTCCAGCTGGGCCTCTTCAGTAAGCCAAACCATCATGTCAATGAGAAAGAAACCTTGACTTACTATTGCATGGAAACGACTTCAGACAATTGCTCTCTTGCATAGATTCAGCTTCCTTCAAACTTGATGTCCAAACATCCCAGCCTCTCTTACAGTAGCCTTCTCTGGGCTGTGGTGCTTAAAATATCTTCTCCATAATTTAGCCTAGGCTCACTTTTTAATTGAGGGGTACTCTAATGCCTAACGATATTACACAGTATTCTGTTTTCGCTCCTCCTGTTCATCCCAAAGTGCCACTGACACTTCAAACGTTTTTAGACAAATTTATTCTCAAAGTTGCAGGAATCGGCATCACTGGACATTCCCGGCAACATCTTCGACCTAAAGCTATGTCTGATTTTACGCAGATTTAGTATGGGTTCGTCATACGTGCTGCCTAAGCGAAAGCCTCGACATGATAATAATGATGGAAACACTCGGCATTCAGCACTTGCAGCTATTTTTTTCTGGCTTCACAGTTGAAAAACCATAAACTTTTGTATCTTTTTACAAACACGCTGCCAACGGACCACGCGATATTTATATCAGTAGCACCATTCTTTGTCAATATATTTTGTTTTCATTGCCAGAAAACCTAAATGACAATACAAATTAATTGTAAACAAACCTTTCCTCCTCCAATCCCAAGACCATTGTTGTTAAATTTTAGAATTTTTAAAGAAAAGCAAGATGGACTTGTTAGAAGTTTAGTAACTGCCTTCACTCCATCAGGGCCAAATGCATTGTCGCACAAGTCTAACTCCACCAAATGTGCACCAGCAGTTATTACAGCATCACCTAAACTTTCCTTAAAAAGAAAAGATAACATATTTAAATGATTTAAAAGCATGTTGTGAAAAATCCTTAATGCCAAACTCAGACAACTAACAATTTCCGCCTATATCAGTACACAACAAAATTACGGATGGAATATTTACCTCAGATATACTGGACATTACTTTGTATTACTGAGACAAATACCACTAACACACAGACTTATAGATGATTAGGGAAACATACATGTCTTAAAGGTACAAATTCGCATGGTCACCTATTCGTGGTTTGCATGGTAGCAATGCTGATGGTCGTTTAACCGCAGAATCTCCTTAACTAGCGTTGTAAGCGACCTCCAACATGTCTGCCATATTTTGTCTTTTAAATCACACTAAAGTGACTTCAACCAAGTAATATACAATACAAGAAATACTGAGACATTATTATACAAAACAACACCTAAAATGTACATGTAATACCAAAAATCCTGGAAATAAGCGTCCGGTTACAGACATTGTCAGTACAAAATTCTCATTGTCAGGGACAAAACAGTCACAATATCAATTGTGTCTGTCATTTCGTCTCATTTTGGAGAGTGAAATCTTTTGGTAATGGACTGCATTTAACTCATTAAGGTCCAAGCTAATTGAATAAACGATTTAAAAACTTTAGCTAAAGTTCGTGTCTCGTTTCCAATTCAATCAAAAAAAAGAATTATTTTTTTAATTTAACTAAACAGATTTTTTAAAAATTGTCCTATTAAATATTTATCCTAGAGGGAAAGTTTTTTTATAAAAAAAGAAATGGAGTTCACCTACGTTTTTTTCGAAATAAATTAGATTGAACGGTAAATGGTACCCATTTTGGGACTCTACTGTTGCCATAGCAACCATCTGGACTTCTTATTTCGCCATATTTTGGATTCTAGAACGCATTTTTTTTATTCTTCTTCTAAAGTATTTAAGTCTCAAATTTGTATTCTGCAACTTTCGCGGAACTGTATAGAGCCACCTTAATCAATCAGTGTTTTCCAGGGACGTTTGTGTAGAGCAAGGAAAGATACCAAAGCCGGCATCTTAAAAATCAGTGCCTAACGTGCCACGAGTTGCAAGGGAGGTCGGAAGCATGGCTGGAAAACCTTTCATATTTCAGCCGGTAGAAATGCAATCTCGTACGAACTATGGGGAGAACTTGATTCCACGCACCCGATGGCTTATTCCTCTACACTCTATAGCAAAAGTGCAAAGTACAACAGCGAAAATTTGTAGATAACAAAAAGGGTTGGGAAACTGCGATTTTGTATTTTAAAGGTCATCAAGACAAGTTTAAATTCAAATGATTCTTCATTCAATTAAACTAAACTAATCCCATGATTAAAGTTTATCTTAAATTGACAGATATATAAATGAATTGTTTTTATCTAATACGAGTAGCTAGTAGCCCACATAATCGCCAATTGCCTGGAGAATATCGGGCAAGTGTTTTACCATTTTGGGGGCACAATTTTCTTTACATTTTTATCGAAAAATAAAAGACTAGGTGAGATCATCAATATCACCCAACAGGGTCATTTATATGAGAAATACGGCGAATCTTACAGTGCATAAGGCGAGAAACGTTTGTAAAAAAAATTCACGCCTTATGTACAGTGCGCCCCTTCTATGAATGAAATGAATAGTTAATGACAAAAATAGTTTCTACCATCTTAGGTGGTTGTCAACGCTACGGTACTCCTTCAATTACTTCAACAGGATCATGCAATTTACTTGGTTAACCGGCGATTTTTACCATGTATGTTTAAATTATCTCACGTATTTAAAAGATGTTAGGCATCTAAAATTGCTTAAAAATGCATTTTCAAGACTTCAAAAATTAAAATTTCATCTAAAAATAGGTCCCTATCTGTAACTGTTTATTCCCTTATCGAGATTGACTCTTGGTAATGGAAAGTCACAAGGCATGCCCAGTAAGTCTATTCACCTCTGTTTTTCATTGGTTGAATGAAAATAGCAAATATTCTGTCGAGCATCGAAAATAGCTTGACTGACCTCTAACAAACTGCCAGAATCGTGGACGTTTATCTCTTCCAAGGTTATAAGGATAAAATCATTTTAACCTCAGCCATGACCTACCGTAAAGATAAACGTTATACGGCGAGTCTAAACTACTCAGTAGACACTGCAAAAATCAGTAGACGCTGCTAAAATCGGCAAACAGATTTGTACTGAAATGCTGTGGCAAATGACAGGGGTTGAAGGTGAGGGGATAGCAAGACTGGGAAAAATCGAAAAACGAGCGGCAAAGTCCCAAATAGAGGACGTTTTCGAAGTAACCGTTGTTGTGCATTTCTTTAAAATTCACTGTTGTTCCAGTAACTCTTCATGAGTCATAACAGGTCATCTAGTGTTAAATATACCTACCAGGATTGTTTTTTTCTTACCAGTGCTTTGGGTATTTCTGATCTTAACCGTCCAGTGAACATGTCATTCCACAAGGCCCTCTACATTAAAATTCGAATTCAACTGTTACTACAAGTATATGTAAATTATATTGATTAACTTAATAATGCCAGTAGCTTGAATAAATTCTGAATTATGGGCGCGTCCCATCTGCACATTCTGCTAGTTAGGTCAGAAACCGGTTGTACCAAAAGATAATTAACTTTAATCATGATTGGCGCTTAACTGTAGCCAAGGAGGATAAGTGGATGAGAATTTAACTACATTGTAATGATCCGACAGGTGTTTAAATATTGTGGGTGAAAAGTTATTAAATTGGTCAGCAACCCCCTAATTACGAGCTCACAGTCTGATGTTTGAGCCTCCGCTATCGGATAATCCAGCATCCTGGATACTCATTCTCTCAGAAAAACGATTTCTGAGCCCCAGACGGGAATCGAACCCGCAACCTTCTGATAACCTTCTGAGTTGTGGTAGCTTAATGGTTAGAGCGTCTCACCAGTCATCAGAAGGCTGCAGGTTCGATTCCCGTCTGGGGCTCAGAAATCGTTTCTCTGAGAGAACGAGCTTGACGAACGTCCTCCAGTCGTCTGAAATCGTTTTTCTAAGTAACCGAGCTTGATGAACTTCTACCTACGATATAGTTACCAGTAAAGGGGTTATTATTAAAAAAAACCCGTTTAATTATCTATTTTAATATGTCTAATCAAAGCATCCGTATACGCAGGTGACCATTGCTGGGTACAAGTTCAGCAGTTAAAACTCCACAAACCCTAGAGGACTGTGAAAGTTAGCTACCAAAGAATTATGAATAAAACTACCTCAAATTCTTTTCTTTTTGACAAAGCTTCAGCTATAGCTTTGGTTGCTTCCACGCCTAGACTGCTTCCTTCTAACGAAAGTGCTTGGACATCTCTACCTTCATTGATATCTTTTACAACACCAGCAGCTGGAACAAAAATTAAAAGGAAATTTAGTTTCCAATACTGTTCGAGTGGACGAGACAATGTAATTACAGCCACATGCTTCAGACCAAATTTAAAGAAAACAATGACATACTCAGCAGATTGCAGACACCAACCCTGAGAAAGTAGCACAGGACTAGAGTATAGACACACCTCAAGACTACACAGTGCTACTAAGTAGCACAGGACTACGACATTACAAAGTCCTCTACAGTTATATATCCGCCTGAATACTTTTATCATTCGTATGAGTCGTGATATTATTCTGCAATTCAAAATGGCCCATTCTTGTCGTAGCGCGCATCCCATCCTTAATTTGAGCTCAGGTGACACCTTTAGAATAAGGAGACCAGTAAAATTAACTTCGACGTGAGAAAAGGGCAGAGAAACTCGTTCCACTGGTAAGGGTGGCATTTCTTGTTCGATGGGTCCATTGCAGAATTTTCGAAATGTCAGACACTTATGACTCTTTTAACGGCACGATTCCCACAAAGTATCAAAAGTTAATCACCTTTCTATACAACCGGCCCTAGTGCTCCTGTGCTACTTTCCCTTGAATACTTTGCACGCGATTGGCCATTAAAGTTTTCCAACAAGAACGTGGTCGACGAATCCATCACAAAACATCCACACTATCGGAACAACACGTGTATTGATTCACATTTACCTTAAAGCTTGCACCGTGAATTATAGTAGTTTGGGGAGCAAGTAGGCTGCTATCAGCTCTAACCTTGGCGATATGACTTGTTTGATCTATGCTACTCTTCTTTTTTTCCAGAAGGACGAGCACTTTAACATTTCCCGGCCGGTCTTGAAAGTGATAATAGATCACCGCTTCATAGACTTTGGGACTTACATCACTGAACATCAAAATCACTTAGAACAAAACGATGACTAGCGTTGAAATGTTCATGTTCTTGTTTACAGGTTCGCCATTCTCTTACGATCTCCTCGTCGAGGGGGTCATCCCACCTTAAACCACGTATCCACAAATTTTGGTACATGGTTTTCGCTCGCATGGAGGAAGAGCTGGGTGGATCAAACTGTTATGAAGATATATTGATTAAGCATCCTTTTGTTTCGGGATCCGTAACTTCTACTAGTTTCTCCCCTTGGTGAAGTAGGACGTTGTTTTCTTCAGTATCCCATGAAATCCTCAAACCTTTTAACGGTTCAAACTCATTGTCGAAACATAGGAGACGGTTGGCAGCCAGATAGTTACCTGGAATGCGAGCTCATAATTCTTTCGAGTTTGTCGACCCCTTGCCAACATTGAATCCGCCGATCTTTACCATTTCAAAAAGAAATTTGTGGAGAGTAAAACTGCCTCCTTATATACTGTAGCCTTGAAACACTTTATCACTAAGTCTTGATTGTCTGCAAGGACAGGATGGTTCTTTCTCCAGGGAAGTGCGACTTCGTGTCTTTCTTCGTTAAATTCTGTACTTCTTGGGAGACGTTGGATGATATATTCTCCATCTTGGGATAGGTTCTTTCTGTTCATCCAACACACCAGGAGATCCTAGCTGCCAATACTTGTCAAAACGATATTGGGGTCTTTTTCGATTACTTTTAAAATAGCAAAATATGCGATTCTATCAAACGTCGTGTCAACTGGATCTTCCAACTCAGTGAGTCCTGACATTAGCCAGCCAAACAGTGAATTGATTTCCATTGGACTGTTCCTCGTCCCTCTTTTGATGCCACCCTTTATAATTTCAGACCACTGGTCGGCGCCGAGCAGTATATCAATCTTTGTCTTTCCTCCTAGGTAGATATCAGCTAATTTCAGCCCTTTCAGGTGGGATACTTTGTAACATCATTGATCACAGGTTCCAGTGGGGAGAAGACGTTGGCAACTGATTACGGGAGGAAGTTTACAAGTTCCCACCTATCCAACGTTGACAGTTGAAAACTAGTGTTATTCACTCTCGTCGTTCTGGATTGCCCACCATGCATCAGGATCGTCGTCGTCTTTGTTGGCCAGTTAACTGCTAGGTTTAAGAATTCATCAAGTTCCTCACGTATGTAAGGCTGTTCGCTTCTACTATTGACCAAAAAAAAAAGAACTGGTAACTTAGTACCATTGGGA
Organism: Nanipora kamurai; assembly: GCA_036872915.1. Classification (NCBI taxonomy): domain Eukaryota; kingdom Metazoa; phylum Cnidaria; class Anthozoa; order Scleralcyonacea; family Helioporidae; genus Nanipora; species Nanipora kamurai. The sequence goes on along the minus strand of JBAHVQ010166047.1, from coordinate 8,336 downwards.
ACTAGGTTGACCAACGCCGCTGGCAATAACATCATTTGGCGATCCGACACTGTGGATAAAAACCCTTAAAAAATCAAGTATGGCTGGCAATCTGTTATTACGATAAAAGAGAGTATGATGCTTTCTCGGGCAACCTTCTACAGAACAATCCGGACGTCGTTTACATTTAACAAGATGACTCGGTCGTTATTTAAAGCAAACTCCTTCGCCTTTAATTATTTGCAGCCTTTCATCGATCAACTTCTTCTTGACAAGAAAACAATTAGCGATATTGTGTGCTTTGCCACAATAAGTACACCATCGAGCTGCTGGATCCTGATTCGCTTCTTTTTTGGCACTACTATTTACGGCTTTGCACTATTTACGGGCTGTAGCTGAGTATAACCTTGTCCTCTTCCTTTCCGCGATACTGTGACAGAACACACTCCTTCCTGTGATTGGATAAGAGATGTAAACAGGGCGAGAAAATAGAACACATATAAAACCCAAATCAAACAAGAACGCAAATCATCGCCAGTTTTAGCTTGTGCATCGACTAATATGAACTTGTCCAAATTTGACGACTTTAAGAGGAGTTCTTAAACAGATTATGAAGCGAAAAAGTCAAACGAAAACAGGGCAAGGTACTGATGAGCTTTTTACGCAAATAACTTTCCTCTAATAGCATAGGAACAAGGAGAAGCGAAGAACTTTCGGTGACTTGAGCAACCGTTTGACTAGTAGCATCACAAGTCATCACAAGCTAGCTTGTGGTGACTTGTGCTTAACTAGCGGCATCGCAAGTCATGACAAGTTAACTTGCGGCGACCTGCGTTCTCTTTTGATAAGGGCTTAAAAGGTAGAAGGAGAAGGTGTTCATATTTTTTGTTATTGGGAATAAATTGTAAAAGAACAGTGATTTGTTTGATTGGCTCTATGACAGATACTTGAGAGAAGGATATTTTCTCCCTTGACCTCGATTATCCTTCGGTGACGACTTCTCCTCTGCCTTCCTTGACACAGTATGGGATCGTAAAAACTCCAACAATGATAAGTAATTTATGATATAAAAATGGGATGCTGCGTCGGCAGTGTAAAACAGCACTAAAAAGTTGAAAGGTTGGTAGACTGCCGAATTTATCATAAAGAATTCTAACGTTTCGAGCTATGGCCCTTCATCAGAGATTGAAACAAGTTCCGACAGTGACTTATTTGGAGGTCATCTTCTTCATTTTCCAGTTTCGTTAGTTGGAATTCTCACTTTCGGCGAATTTCATGAGGTAATTTGGACGGTAAAATAGCTATCAAGGTCCGATGCAATTGCCAAGGGTTGGGCGCATAGGACTCGAGCGTACGATACTGACTCACTATAGTATCATGTAGATTTCAAAGAGGACGTGCATCCACTTTCTCTTTCTTTTCAATATTAAGCAGAGATTCAACCAAGTGTTCAACTGCCAACCGTTTTCTGTCATATCTTTTCTACAGAACATCAACAGCCTTTGCCTAAATTTCACTTCATATCTCAACATATTCAATAGCTCTCCCGGCTGGCCCTTTCTCGTACATACTTAAGTAATTAAACCAATCTCTATCTATCAACGCAATACAGATCTTGAACTGGTCCCAGCACTAATCCCAGTGAAGGATATTACCAGTAAGTTCAGTTAACGTAAATTTTGGAAGACTAAGGGGAGACCTCCTGAAAACCTGCCTGATAAAGGGTTAAGTATACTTTTTGGTGAGAAGTTTTCTTTACTTGCATACATCACTTCTAGCATAATTTTTTGTTTGTATTATTAATAGGTAATCCTGTGGTTTTTTACTCAATTTAAAGTCAATTTGTACATTTAGATCTTTTGAACAAAACATGTGCATGCAAATTAATTTCAAATTAAACTTTAACCCATATGATTACATATACATATTTTTACCAATATACTAAATGTATCAGTTTCAAAATGTTCAATTGCATCAAAACCAACACAGGTGTACAAATACCGGTACATATACAAATAATAATTCATTTAATTGTGCATATAAGCATGCATCTTCAAAGCAACTGAAATCCCAGAATTGTTTACATTTCAGTTCTTGACCCTGATAGCTCACCAGTGGTGAATTCAATCCACCAGAACATATGACAATAATTGTTGAGGACATGATTGAAATATGGTAATCTCAAATATGACATTTTTGTATAAATGGGGTAATACAGTATATGCTTACCTCCCTAGAATGGACATACAGATGAATTTTATATTGGTAAAGTTTTGTCAAAATATTAAGGCTGAAATATCAAATATCAGTGCAAAACCCTAGCTTAGTTACTTGTTCTTTTCTGTTTCATATAATGTTTCCACTTTTCTGTTAAGTCTGAAATCTGTATATAGCAGTGTGGTTGCACCTAAATTTTGCAGAGCCTACTAAGAATGAAAAAGAGTCAGTAGAAAAGACTTAGCTTAAGTAGAAGAATGAACTTCGGCAGAGAATAATGATGTTAGATGTTATTCTGAGTAACGAACCATACTGGACAAGTAGACAAAACTCTACTTGGCCTGGCAGGGATTCGAACCCGCGACCTTCGGTTTACTAGTCCGACACTCTACCAACTGAGGTACAGGTCAAGTTAGAAAATACTTGTGTTTTAAGCCCTCGGAGACCAACTCTGAAGTATCTTAATGTTCTTTTTCACAATATTTCTAGTAATTAACTGATCTGTCTAGCATAATTTGGTTTGGTCAGGCCACTGCATCTACAGTTTTCTCATGTCTATATGCTTTGTGCATAGTTTGAGCATAAAAACTATTGGGTATCCCTGACAATGTTGGGATGGACACACTAAAGCCTGGTTCACACATTTAAAGCAAGCCCAAGAGCAAGCACAAAGATGTTCACACACAAGAAACAGTGAAGCAAGTGCAAGGACAAGAAAAAGGAAACATTTTCTTCTTCTTATGCTTGCATTTGCATTTTTTTCACTGTTTCTCTGCTGTGAATATCCTTTTGCTTGCTCTCACAATTGGGGGCTTGCTTCCCATGTGTGAAACAATCTTAACTTTTTCTAGTTAGTGTTTGCATCATCACCCATCAATAAATCGTCTCACTATTATATCACAAGTGATGGTACTTTGAGACCTTTGAAGAATTTTATCTGCCAGTAAGATGGTTAATCATTCGTTTTTCAGTTAAATATTATGTCCAAAGGTAATCAATTAAATTAGGAAAATAAAAATATACTTTAAATTATAAATCCAGTTGGCTGTAAGTATAAATAGAAATAACCCAGAGAGACAAAAGGTTCTTTACTATATCTCAGCCAGTCTTGTTAGGTGAGTTGTCATTCAAAAGTACAAATCAACCGTTCATTTCTGAACTGCTCTTCCCCCTCGTCGTCTCTCCATTGCTTAATCCCGATACTGCTGCTTCAACCCCTTTTAACAGAATAGCGGATTATTGATACTTCATTAGCAGACAGCAATGGAGACGTTTTGAATGTCTGTCTATTATCATAAGCTATTTTAGTATAAGTCATTTCAGTGTGATTTAACTTATCTTATCGCTAAATAATAAGAATTACATGTCAAAATAATATGAATACTTGTTACCGTCCTCAGCTGTATCCAACTTCAGTCCTTTCTCAGACAAGCTGATAACATTCAATTGTTTTACTTTGGTTTTCGTAAGTAGGTCGGCTACGTCTTCAACTGCGTTTCCTGAAGCCATGGCTGCAAGATATAAAATCGTTAACTTCTTATAGCCTCAGTATTTCGCACATGTTCCTGGAATGGTTCAAAGGCAACAAATTCCTCCCGCCGTCAGGGCTGTCATATACCGGTCAGCGGACGCTAAATTTAGTTGGCTGCCCCCCCCAGGCTAACCCTAGCTTAGCTACCAGGGAAACCTGAATGGGGTTAACTGACAACTGACAATCTGTTAACTGATAAACAACAAATTTCTTAACTGTTCACTGACCAATAAAACTTAACCGGTAACTGATAATCGAAGTGGGACTTGGGTTTTTCTGCACAACTGTCACAGCATAGCCTAGATGTATAAGTCCAGTTAGTAAAGCAGTTGAATTCCGTCTCATAAACTACAGTTTTCCACTTTTACAAAAAACTACAAAATGTTCTAGAAAATCAGAAGTCGGTTATGAATATTTCAGATAACACCAAAAAATGTTCCAAGAGCTAGTATCCTTGCCAGTGCAGAGAGGGCTATTGGTCAATGCACTGACATCGCAATGGAAGAAAAAGGAACAATTAGAGACAAAATATCATTCGTACTACAGTGCAGCCCAAAACCGATAAGTAATTTGTCAAAATGTGAACAAAATGCTCTAACAAGACTGAAAAATGACAACACGATCGTTCTTGGCTGGTCGATAAGGGACGGCTGACCATCGTAATGAATAAATCAGAATATCGTCAAAAGATCGATAACTTAGTAAATGACGAACATACGTATTCGACGAACAAGAAATTGGATCGGGATCCATCGCAAAAGCTACAATGACAACTAAACAACAAACGTTTAACATTACACAAAGTAAACATCCTAAAGAACCATTTGTATTTAACACTCCATTGCTCCGTGGCCCAAGCTCCAAAATTCTACGGATTGCCAAAAGTCCACAAGGAGAATATGCCTTATGAGACCAATTGTATCATTCTGCTGTTCACTTACTTATGAACTTTCAACATACCTCGCAATACATGTAACTCAAAGCACCGCATACGCAATACTGAAGAATTTGTCAACAAGATCAAAGACAAAACTATGAAAGAAAACCATGAGCTAATATCTTTTGACTTAAAATCATTATTTACAAGCATTCCTCTCCAACTGGCGATAGAAGACACTAACGATGTGTTGACCAAATATGGCGATCTACTTTTCATTCCAAATAAAGATATTATTGACCTTCTTACGCTATGCCTAATATCCACATTTTCCCAATACAACGGTAATTTTTATCAACAATTCCACGGCACAGCTATGGATTCCCCTGTATCAGGAATAGTAGCAGAGATTGTCATGCAACGAACAGAACAACAAGCGTTGTCAACTTACCCAGACCTACCACCTTTTTAGTTCCGTTACGTGGACGACACTTTGACAAGTGTAGCAAAAGACCAGAAAAAGGAATTTCTTGACCACCTCAACAAAAAGGATTCCAATATAGAGTTTACCTTTGAAAGTAGAAGGGACGGAAAACTTTTCTGGATTGCAATGTAATCAGAAACGATAACAAACTCCAAACTGAGGTTCACAGAAAACCAACCAACACTGACCGCCTTCTAGATCAATCCTCCTACCAACCAACCTCAGATAAATCTACTACTGTAACAACTTTAGGGAATAGAGCAGGGGTTATCTGCAGCTCAACAGATCTCGAGAACTTGACCACATGAAAACAGTTTGCAGGAGGAATAACTACAAAGAAATTTTCTTTCAAAACTTAATAAACCAACAACCACAAACAGCTAACCTAACTATCAGAGAAGAAAAAGAAAACACAACTGTTATCTCTATCCCATACATAAAAGGGATATCGGAAACTCTGGCACGGATCCTACGACCGTACAAAAAGGAGCCGAAAAGGAGCCATCTACATGGTAAGATGTGCAGAATGCCCAATCGCTTACATTGGAAAAACTGGCCGAAATTTGAACGCCAAAATAAAGGAACTCAAACCCTGCACAGCCTTAGGTGACAAAACAAACAACACGGATTATCATCACATGCAAACCAAACACAAGATAGATTGGGGAGGCGCAACTTGTTTAGACTGTACAACGAACTATTTTGAATAATCCTTTCTCGAAAGCTGGTACACGAATCTTGACAAGAATTCCATCAATGTTTACCACGAATTACCCAGAACATATTAGTGACTTCTGAAAAACCAGAAGTATTCGCACTACCAATGATGCAACATGAAAGATTTTTTCCAACGTCATCATTCACGTCCCTGAAGATGGTTCCAATACAGGAAACTGAAACTTCAGACAAAAATATGAACTTTTTGAACAATGACCCGGATGAACCTGACATAATCATTAATACTGACTTCCCTGAAACATCGATAATATACAGAACTGTAACTGCGTTTCTTGCACACATCAATTAGAACGTACGCTATTAGCTACTTCCAGCTTATATCATATTGATTGGTTCCGGTGTTTTTTTAACGCATCGGATCTTAGTACCCTTAAAATTTTCTCCGGTGTTCTCCGTTGTAACTTTTCTGGACTGACAGTCCCACACAGAAAGTTTTCTGTTGCTTGGAGGGCTACAGAGTTTTGTGGGCCAGGGCGAAACTTCATCGCTGCATGCCATATACGAACTCAAATAACTGGGTAGAGATCAAATTTTGGTGAAAACCAAACCAAAAATTCTGGTACGATAAAAATTAAGTTGTATTCGCCAAATTTGTCAAATCTGACCTCTCGGGAGGCTCGAGCAGGTTGAAATTGTGAGCGACTTTGGGAAAGGCCGCTGACTTACAAAAATAGGTCGCGCAAATGTGTCCGCTGCTCAGTCTCCAAGTGCCAGATCTTACGTATATGATTTCGATAGTTTGAAATAATTCTAACGCTAGGGTATAATTTCTCTCATGTCGCAAAATAGCACTAATTTCTAGCGTAACTGTGAATAATCAGCATAACTTCCTGTGTAACTCTGAGTCCTACAGGTAGGTTAATCCGAATAAAATCGTCCAGCATTTGCCAGAATAAAATTAGTAAGTAGCAGATACTTAGTATCTAGTAGTAGATAGTAAGTTGCTACTGCGCCACTTACGGTTGTTAAAACAAAAGATTGGAGTGTTTTATACATGTGCTACCCTGTATAAAATTAGGATATGAATTTTGAGAATATCTGATAAGGAAACGCTGGTGCGTTAGTCCTCAAGGAACTGATGGGACTCCCCAAAGGAAACGTCGAGAGAACGTTGTTTTGTTGATTCAGTCTAATGTATATTTCTTGTTATCTTTGGAAATAAATTCATTCAAAATTACGGATTAAAGTCTATTATTATCAGACCCAGTTTCTTCTGAGTTTGAAAGGCCTCCGATTTCGGAAGCCTAACTGGAGACGACGATGCAAACTTAATATGCTTTCTTAAGTGGACAAAAATTAATCTAGTTAACTCTACTGTCAAATGGCATATGTACCGAGCCCAGACAGCTTTCAAGATCAGTACCTCTATTAAAACTAAAGCTTACATGCGACCCTTGCTTTGTGGTCCACATACACTCGGTATGGTGTGACACCTAGACAATCATTATATTGCGCTTTGTTCAGAAACTTCATTCTTCATTGTCCTTTGTCTTAGTGGAATAACATATTGTTTAACTCCTTTGTGACTGGGGGCTCTGCCCTTGACGAGTAAAACACTCTGGCGTTAGCCAGAGTAAAACACTAAAGTGTTATGTTTCGAAAACCAACCATCCAATCATGAAGGAGTTAAGGTGTAAGCTATCTATATCACACTGCCGTTACCTATATAAAACTATGGGTCGTTGCACCATCCCCTTACTTTGGCTTCTTGTCCGCAAGAACAGGCTTCCTAAAATCTAAAATTCTAAAATTAGTCAATCAATATATTTGAAAGAAACAATTCTCCAAAAGAACGTCGCATGGTCTGAAACAGGTAAACGAAGCGAGAAGCACCGAGAAGACTGGGTACGACTCTATTATTTATCAATATTTTTCAAAAAGTGTATGGAAATTATGGATAGATGGATTCAGAGTATTTTGTAATGTTATCAATAAATTCATGTACTGATTACTGATCTTATCTTTCCAACAGTTTTCTTGTCAATGGGGAAAATACGCCTCGCAATTAGAACATAACACAATAGAGTTCCTTACCCTTTTCTCTACAACGGTGGGACCGACACATACATATCGTGTTTGGCAGAGGTATTAATGTGGTCACGTTTGGAGAACTTGTCCATACAGGTCAGTGTCGTGAGAACGGGAAACCCATCTGAACGTACTGATATTTCTTCGGTTACTAATTTGTTAGACATCATCAACGTGGTAGCGTTTCCTCGGCCCGCAGCAGCCGTGGTACATTCAAACATTCGTGCAACACGAATGTACCACGGAAACAGCCTTGTGCATTCAAACATTCGTGCAACACGAATTTACCACGGAAACAGCCGTGGTACATTCAAACATTCGTGCAACACGAATGTACCACGGAAACAGCCGTGGTGCATTCAAATGTAACGTGCCGAAGTACAACACACAAAAGACACACTCGGGTTTTTTTAATAATATATTCGTCTAGCTTGGCATGTGCAACCTTCTCACTTTAGGTGCACGCTCACTCTCTCTGCCGC
>JBAHVQ010166037.1:0-16031 GCA_036872915.1 Nanipora kamurai | reverse complement strand
TCGGATGTATACCTTTCGTCGCTGCTCGGATGTATACCTTTCGTCGCTGCTCGGATGTATACCTTTCGTCGCTGCTAAGTGAGTTATCAGAGACCTTTCTGATTTGTGAACTGACCAAACATCACATCCAAAGTCGTTTTCAAACTAAAAATGATCGTGGACATCTTGCCTGATATTGCATTAAGATTCACAAATCAGAAAGGTCCTTGATGAGTCCATTGGCAGTGACGAAACATATATGTCAGACTAGCCATGATTGCCTCTAAATATCTTTAATTTCTCTAAATGTACACTTTTTCATACCTTAACTGTTATTAGGGCGCCATGCTTTCATTGGAATGGGGTTTCAAGACAGAGGTGATTCATTTGACTTCAATGTGTCACTGCAGGATCACTTCAAGTAAGAAAATACTGTGGTACTGTGATTTTCTGAGCCAGGTGATTCAGTAACTGGGAAACTAAAAAGTTCAACGTGAACTCAAGTTTAGAATTTCCAGGAAGGTTTCGTATCGTAGTAAGGATGCCCCTTGGAGGAAAACACTTGCCAAAGGAAATGTTCAAAGGATTAATTGGAATGTGTTAAAAAATTACGCGAATTTCTTGGACTGAACAAAATATCTTATCACTGTTTAGTATGTAAGTTACACACTGGCCGACGAAGTTAAAACACCAACCGTAGGTTAGCAACCAATTTGCCAGACTTCGAGATGTTTGACGAATGTGATGCTAGCTTACTGTTCTTGTCGCCTATTCACGGGCCAGGTCACCCACGAAGATTACATCGAACTGTGCCTCGTGAAGTATGGTTGACGTTTTGTCCCATACCGATTCTTGGTTATGTCTCATACAATTCCTAAGAGGGAAGCTATGTTGAAACGCCTTTAGAAGAAGAGTTGTATTCTCAACTACTTTTCCTACAGCCACAGAGAAACTTCAAACTGGAAGACTGCAGCCTAAATTTTTCTCAAGTCTCAAGCATGCACATTTGACGGTAATCACTATAGCCAACTGAAAATTCTGTAATAGCCAAATGAGATCTTTTATGAACAACATTTGATGGATGTAGAGAAAGTTGCTCGGAACACTTTTAAATTTCAAATTCGTTGAAGCAATGACATCAGCTTTAATTTGCGCGTGAAATTTGCAAGAGGAATTAATTGTTTAAAGGTTTCCACTTTTAAATAGGACGCCAAAAAGGCACTTTATCACCCAGAAATAGAGACTACTTCATGGCAAATGCGTGTGTACGATTTTTATTCGCGAGTTGTGATGTATTTTAAATCTAAAAAAACGAGGTAAGAGCGAGTGAGTTTTATGATACATCACAACGAGTTAATATAAATTATACAAAGCATTTACCATGATGTAATTTGTTTATCATATAAGTATTTAAGGTTTGAAAGCTAATTATTTGGAGAACACCGAATCTGGTTACTGAATTAACGATACTGTTACCTTATTAGACTCACAAACCGATTTCCTTCGTCAAAATTGTTCATCGTGTGCTATATAAACTTGTCCCCTCCATTAGTTATTGTCAGAATTATTCATAATGAACTTCTTATTCAAGGTACTTTCCTAATACAGTTCTTTGATAACTTACACAATTGCCGAAACATTAAAATCCTTTGATTAGAAGCGAGTTTGCCGAGCTCAGGGTTGTCGCGGGAGAACCGTTAGCCAGTGAGAACGTTGATACCCTATTTAATAAACCCTACTTAATGATATATATTTAATATATTAATTAAATATGCAGTTTGAGCTATGACGTTGTATATCATACGTTGTATACAGCATAAGTCACAAAGTTAGCCATATCTTTGGTTTGGTTAAACTAAATTTCCTTAGAGGATGCAAACTTGATCAGTCCAGAATCCATAGCATGTCTGTTTGGTCTAGGTCAGTTTAGTCAAAGAAACCAAAGATATGACTGATTTTCAGTTTTGTACTCTGCTCAGCGTACGACGTCATAGCCCAAACTACGTACGGAATTACTCAAGAATGCGTTGAGATATGAAAGTCATGTAAAAGGCATTTTTCATAATTTTAAGTGTTCTTCTAAATAAAATCATAAAATACTACGGCGAATTTTGGTTACATAAACACTTTAACGTTTGGTCTTAATTTACTATGGTTTAAACTACAGTTTGTGCCTATTAGACGTCTTTTGCGATGCAACTTTATATCCTTTGAAGTGTGCGAGTGGATTGGTATGTGAAGAAGATTCGTGGAAATTTTAGTAGCCTAGTGCAATGTGGACCCATCTTTTTTTCACCTACCAGCCTAGGTTTAGCACATCAAAAAACGTGGGTGTATTATGATTACCATGTAGCTGTAATATGATCATTTGTCTGAAGATCACGTAATTCATTGGTTCACAAATGATGGTCGAAGAAGATTTTCAGTGACGTTACTAGACCCTGACCACTGTATGATTGGAATTGTTGTAGTAATCTGTAGCTTATGATCGAGAATTCTCCGTTGTCGCGATTGTTAACTACAGCAATTTTCACGTGAAACGTAAATTCATTTTCTGGTTTTTATCAGCGAAGCGGATCGTTAAAAAAAAAATCCCCAAAGAACAAAAAAAACAAACAAACAAACAACAAGAACAGAAGTATGAGATTAACGTGGATGTTTTTATATTTTACCAAAAGAACTGAAAAAAAGAAAATTGTGGTAAACACAATGAAACTACCTCTAGGCTGTTTGCTCGGCTCGGCATTGAAATCACTGTTTGGTGTGCGTGACACGTGAGTTTCTATGTGTTCTTAGTCGTTCTTGCGAGGCCTACTGTAGTTTTCTTTAGGCAAATTTTCCGCGCTCATTTTTGTCTCGTAGGGTCTAGAGAACCCGCGACTTCCAAAGAGCCAATGAGAAACGAGAATAAAGTCGTACACGCAGAAAATTCCTTCACGTGGAAGTGAGGATTGCGTCTTAAATATCAGACAGGATTATTCTCTTGTAAGCGAGATTCTCCCGTGACTGCTCCATTAATCAATTTTTCTTTCGGAATAAGGATGGTATTTATTTAAGCTTGTACCAATTTGGGGAGCGTCTATTCGGAAGTGGGTGCTTATTTAAAAGGGGGGAGCTAATTCGAACATTTGCAGTACTCAGAGCTCTAAGATGAAACATGTTTGTTCTTTAGGCAACTCAAACAAACCAAGGAACTGGAACAAGAAGCTACTAAACCCGACAGCACCCCGAAATTAGACTTAGGCTTTAAGGAAGGACAAACTATCAGGATAAACTTTGGGGTAGGTCTTTGAGAAACAGATTTTAACTGATGGATTGGTGCGTGTTTTATCATGCGGGCTTGAATATAAACTGTTAACCATTTATTGTCTGGGTTTTCACGAGGTCTCCTCTTGATGAGTAAAATCGTCTAGCGTTAGCCAGAGTAAAATTAATCAATTGCCAAGAAATGGGTTAAACACCTGCGAAATGAAACGTTTGTACTATTCTCAAGGCGCTCCTGACGATAATTTACGTGAAATGTCTGCGAAGTTATTGGTGACTTCACAGCTGTAATACCAGGGCTATGTAAAGTTTTTGAAGAATTTTACAGTGTTGACGAAAAAGTGCTTTGCTGGTGAATTCGCTCGTTCAATACTTAATAGTACACAGGAAAAGCTACAACCAAACACGTGATGTAGGTCCTCGCAATGTTGGTCCTCGGGATGTAGGTACTCGATCTTTTAAACAAAAAAGCACACTTTATGGCCAATACAAGTTTAATTGCAGCAAAATTTAGTTACTGGAGATGAAGCGTGTCCAAGACACATTGTACCAGTTGCAGAAACGAAATTTATCGGAGTCAGACGTTTACGTACTTTGAGTTTTTTTGAATGGTTTCAAAAACGAATCCGTCTACGTGCTGATTGGCGAAGAAAGTGTGAAAATTAATGTCTTCTAAGCGGAGAAAATTCGACGAGAAAAACAAGTGTGGGTTTATCACATAAAGGAATGCGACACGGTTATGATTTTCCTTTGTATTTTCCTCGTGAGTTATGAATGAGTTTTTGAACCAGGTTTAAAGTTCGTCGGTGTGTTGCGAAAATACCGGCTACGTTAGCAATAACCAAGCAATGTGAAAGAAAAAAAGCTTGTGTACCTTGGTATGGTAGATTAGTCATTAGACTACGATAAACTATCATTAAGTCAATCGATACGTAGTGTTTAAACAGTGTTTAACTTAATCAATGTTTCTGCAATAGGGCCATGCTATTTTATTACTTACTACTGTTGTTTTATAATTTCATACAGAATAAGACGTCCACAGCCCACAGTAACAAGCCCAAAACTACAGGTATGTCGTAAAATCAAGACTCCACGATCTACTGTTCAGTCGACAAGCAAATTGATGCTAATAGATTTTATCTTTTAAAAAGGTCTGTCTCAATCAAAACCTTTGAAAATTGGACATGTTGTTGAAAGTTCTCTGCTCACTTTCTTTACCAAATCTTAAAGAAACTCACCGCAGCAAACATGCAAAAATTTCGTGTTTACACGAACGCGAAAGAGTCGTGATGTAAAAACAACCTGACAACATCACTATCTGCGCGTACGTGTAAGCCATATTTAGTTACCTATCCCCTATTGAATATCATCGTAGGGAACCACGTGCACAGGATTCTCATTAGAACTTCTGTTGGGTCTGTAGGGCAGCTTCGTAGTGTATGTTAGGTGGTCCCACAGCATTTCAGGTGCCCTCGCAGCATTTCGGCTCTCCTCATTCTGGAGGAATGTGGGAGGTGTCTCACACCCTTCAAGCCCGTGAAAAAACTTCGGGTAAATATGACACACAATACGGGCAAAATTTGGTCTGGAAAAGCAGAATATTCAACCCCTCCCCCCAACCAAAATTGGTTAATTACGCCCCTGCTGGGTGCTAGGGAATTTCGAACGCAGAGTGATGTAATTTACTGTCGACTAGGAGACGTTCCGCAAGCTCGTTCTCTCAGAAAAACTATTTCTGAGCCCTAGACAGGAATCGAACCCGCAACCTTGTGATGACCGGTGAAAGCTACCACGGTGAGAGCTATCACGATGAGAGCTACCACGACTCAGATGGTGAGCTGGGGTGCAGGTTCGTCATATGTACTACCTAAGCGGAAGTCACGATATGATAATAATGATGGATATACTTAATACTGAACAGAAAGTTTGTTCATGTGGGAGTATGGTAAATACCCGCGCTCACCATCTGAGTCGTGGTAGCTAAATGGTTAGAGCGTCTCACCGGTCGTCAGAAGGGTGCGGGCTCAATTCCCTTCTAGAGGTCAGAAATCGTTTTTCTGAGAGAACGAGCTTGACGAACGTCCTCTAGTAGTCTGATCTTTACCAAGCTCCCACATGAACAAACTTTCTGTTCAGTATTAAGTATAATGTACTGTCTTTGTCTTGACCAGGTAGTGGCCATATTAGTATTCTGCCTCCTCCACCAGGGATCGCTGCTGCACCCAGATTGGCCCCACCTTCCGGAGCTGGCTTCCGGTCACTGGGAGGTTCGTCATCGCCCAACAACATGACTAGTTTCCAGAACTCCCGGTCAGCTAACGTACCGGCGTCAAATCCACCATCAGACTGGGGCGACTTTGCATCAGCATCGGCATCTCAACAGTAAGCAACTAACAAGTTATTACCTCTTTTAACCCTTACGAAAATTCCACATATTCTATATGTGAAATAGAATATATGTGAAGATGTTCCACGTGTGAAGTTTGTGGGGTATTATTGGGAGGGAGGGGGTACATTTAAAGGGCACAATGATTCGAAAGTTTGTCTTATTTGAAAGAACTATTAAAATAATCAGGAATGTCAATTTACTGTTCGTCGGTATTTTACTTAGTTCTCGAGGTATTTAGAGTTTTGTTATAGTTAAATTCGATAACTTACGACGTCAGATTGTTTACACGATACTTTAAAACCGTTAGTATCTGCAAGATTATTGAACGAAATCACTTGAAACTTTGCATACTGGGACAGGTCATAGACCTAAACATTAAAGACAAGTTACCAATGATTTCGTTCACTAATCTTAAAGATGGCTTGAGTAGAAGAGTGAACTCGGGTAGAGAATAATGATGTTAGTTGTTACTCCGAGTGACGTACCATACCGGACAAGTAGAGAAAACTCTACTTGGTCCGGCACGGATTCGAACCCGCGACCTTCGGTTTGCTAGTCCGGCGCTCTACCAACTGAGCTACAGGTCAAGTTGGGAGCTGGTCGCGAAATTGTTGTTACTTGGGCTCTTGATATTTCGAAACATATACTAGTTTCTTCGATATCGGGACATCTTAAAGATATGAACGATTTTAAAGTATTGTGTAAACAATCAGACGTTATAGGTTGCCTGATTTGAATTTTACGGAACTCTAAATATCTCCAGAACTAAGTGAAGTGTGGAAGAACAGAAAATAGACATTCCTCATTATTTTAAGAGTTCTTTCAAATAAGACAAACTTAATTTTTGAGTCATGTGCTCTGTAAAATGTTCATCTTGTTTTGTAACGTGCTAAAGTTATTAATCGAAAATGGTTTTGTTCAGATTCAGGTTTCAGATTTTATTAAGACTCGCATGTAACTCGATTGGGAGTTACATGTTATGACAGATAAATACATGAAAAGAATATAAAGATAAAATGATAATATGATATGGAAATTGTACGCAGTGGTCGAAGTAGCATTAGCTTTCGAGTTGATCACTGTATATGGTTTGGATTGCAGTAAATTAGGTATAGAAGAGTGGTAAGACATTGAAACATTTTCGGCAAACCAATTTCATGATTATTGATTCCGTGGGGAGATATTGTTATTACCTGATCACTAAACTATACTCCTTGCTTTCCTACAATAACACAAGTTGATGTGTTACTTAGCAAATTTATCTAACGCATCTATCCCATTCACCTAGAGCCCTTTAGAATCATTGGTTGAAATATGGCAAGAGTATCCACAGTGAACCTGCCGGTGTCACCGAGATGAATGACCTCCTCGGGGATTCATGACCGATATAGGAAACTGAAATTTACCCTTACGTAATTGTAAACCTTTATCCTAACCTTAATCCTAAATCTAATCCTTGAATTAATCCTAACCCTAATCCAAATCCTACTCCTAACTCTAGCATGGTTGACTACGTAGGTCACTCGTCCCTGTGGTAGATCATCAGAAAAATTGGCGATTGATGCCTCTGAGTCACTGATAACTGAGTTTTAAATGACCGGGGGTCACACAGTCCAGTGGTTGCTTACCCCCGTGACACCGGCAAAATCGTCTAGCGTTAGCCAGAGTGAAGAGGGGTGGCACGTTCACGGCCGGGAAAGTGTTAATAGCAGTGTTTCATTCAGCTTCGTCTTTCATCATTTCTTGGTTTAATGACACTGACCGCATGCCTCACTGGTATGTTATTAATCCTTAATCCTACAATTAAAACCTGTACGTCTTAATTGAAAGTGTTTTGGTGTCAAACCATCACGCTTTTTCATTTATGCTATCGCTAACTCTCAATTAAAGACATCATGAACGGCGTGAACTTCTCAGCGGCAAATTCTTCTTGCAGTCACTGTGTTGTCTACAAGTATGGACCATTTACTGTAACTCTACTGGTACTTACTGTATTCGTTGGCTTAGTGGCGAACGTCTTGCTCCTGGAAGCACAACGGAAGGACCCGCTGAAATGCTTTCAAAACCCTTTCACCTATTTTGTCCAAAGCATCGCTATCAACGATTCTTTAAGCATCCTTTTATCTCTTGCCCTCCTGGCTATCGCATTTAAGACTAACGGTCCCATTTACTTCAAATCAAAATACTTGCATTACTTTAAGCCCTTCGTCCTATTTGTTACGTCAATTTCCAACTACACATTGGCAAGTTTAGCTGTGGAGCGTTTCATCTCTGTTACTTATCCTCTTATTCATCAAGTTTATGTTACAAGAGGAAGGATACTGCATTGGATTTGTCTGACCTGGATAGCGGCGGGAACGGCTGTTGGGGTTGATCTATGTATACGCTATATTTACCCACAGGTCGAGTTCCTTGTCGAGATTATCGTGTCCGCACCGTCTCTTGCTGTCATGTTTTGCTTTTACATTGGATGTTTTGTTAGCATAAAAAAGCAACGAAAGAAATTCAAAAAGGGTCACGTGGCCGACCTCACAAAGCGAACCTTGCAGTTCAAGTTGTCCAACGAACAGCGCTTTCTAACGACGATTTTCATAGTCGGTTTTTCTGCGGTTGTTTTATGGGTTCCAGGACTTCTCGTGCTTATTCTTAGAGGAAATCTAGACGACATCATGGGCGAAAATTTGCATCCGATTTTAAACACTTTACTTCCTGGTTTAGCTATCACCCATTCGGCGTTTGACCCATTCATCTACATCTGGCGCTTGCCGAAATATCGGAAAACATTTAAGAAGTTATACTTTAGTCAGTGTTGTTCCTAACTATTATGCGGAAAAGAAAACTCGCGATACACTTTTAAGGGGAAACTTCAAGTTTTATTGACGTTTTTGCCCGTGAAAGAGTGAATTAGTCGATGGATGTAAAGAGAGCTTCTTCAGAACGTCATAGAAACCAAAGTACTAAAGATTTATCAGTCATTTGACACCAGTTAATGATAATTTTAGCAATTCTTAAGTGCTTGTAGTTGAACAGAAAACATATGTCATTATTACTTTTTATATTTTAATAACTTTTGCGCAACATGCATTCCATCTTTATTAATAACTTTCCCTGAAATTGAACCTACTTGCTCCATTAAAATCTTCCCTGTTAATTATAATTATGTGCGAGCAGTCATCAGCAGTTAAGATTATTAAAACAAGTGCTAAAACAGTTGCATCTTGGAATGAACATCGACACATCATTGTAATTGTATCCGTATGTTGTTTTATACCCAAATCTCAAGTTCTCAAGATATCAGTATTTTGTACGGTATTATGTAACTTGTCTTTTACTTCTTGAAACATAGATGATGCTAAATTTTATTTCACAACTGAATGCAACGCGTTTTCAGCTGGCAGCATATACTTCTCTATCAACTGTCGGACGGTCTCTCATTCTTTGCCTGTCAGTCAATCTGCCTGTTTATAAATCTGTTTAACTTTCATTGTCATTATTTGTCTGTTTTGCGTCAGTGCGTGTCTCTGTCAACAAATATTGTAAATAATGAAGCAAAATTTTCATAATGTTCGCTTTAATAAAATGTACAAATATATACAGGCTAAAAATCTTTTTAATAAAAATTTTTAATAAAAAGAAGATGACTTACTGCCGAAAATATTCGGTTTTTAACTTTTTATTTAAAAAAGTTCTAGCCTGTATATATCTGTACAACGAAGAAAAGTATTAGAACATTTCAATATTTTTAATCTCTCATGGCTTTCATGTAATACAAGTGTATTTTTGATGAAATTCCGTGTGCACCCTTTCTTGGCTAACTGTCTCCCCTTGACGAGTAAATTCGACTGCCGTTAGCCAGAGGAAAATTACAGAAGTCTGATTCAGCTGGGAAATAGGCAAAGGTCTTTGTCTCTCTATTTATCTGTCAGTTTTTCTGTTCATTTGTCTGTCTGTCTGTCTGTCTGCCTGTCTGTCTGCCTATCTGTCTGTTTGTGTATCTACCCGCTCGCGTGATTGCTACTATGTTAAAATTTCTGTCTGTATTTTAATGGTTAACCCTTCAATTCCAATCGCTGTTTTCCCGTTACCGAATACAATCATCTGGCGTTAGCCAGGATGAAATTATGAATGGTTGGAACTGCGTTTTCCTCGGTTCAAAGGGTATAATTCAATGGTAACTTTATTCTATTTATGAGTAAAACTTTTTCAAAAGTTTCTGTCTATGTTTTAATGGTTAACCCTTCAATTCCAATCGCTGTTTTCCCGTTACCGAAATTATGAATGGCTGAAACTGCAGTTTCCACGGCTCAAAGGGTATAATTCAATGGTAGCTTTATTCTATTTATAAGAAACAATATTGTTACTTGAGTTCTGCGTAGTAGAAATTCATGTAATCTGGTAAAAACAATATAAAGCTATTCGATGGTTCGAGGAACGATACCCAAAGTATAATTTATTCGAACAGACATATCTATTTTTGCCTTGTTTATTTATTTTTATACATGTAAGTACACATAAGCTATTGATTTTCAATAGACCGTTTGTGCCTACCGTTTACAAATACAAAATATAAAAATACTATTTAATGTTAAAATGCAAATTAAATTATAATACGTTAAATATAATAATTTTGAAACTAATTTAATCACACTAATGCTAATTGACCGACTCGATGTATGTACCCTTTGTGGCATAAGTTATATATATAAATTATATATAAATATAATTAATAATATAATTTATATAATATAATTAATTATAAATTAATTATATATAATATTATATTATATTGTGTACATAAATTATAATCTACCATGTACGTTGTAAGGCTATAGGCACAAATATCCCATATCGAGATGTCTTTCTGTGAAGCTGATTTAGGTCCATTGTTGCGAACCCTTGCAGCTGTATAGCCTATGTCTTTACTGTTTTTTATAAAGTTAGTTTTTGGCTTTTTAACTAAAAAATAGCAGTCGTTACTGCACAGATTGCAATCAAATTATTGCAGGTGCTAAACATCCTAGTCATGCCTTCGGGGAATTTATTGTTGCATTGTTTATACTTCAAACTAAACAAAAATCGACATTTTTATGCTCACTCATTGTATTGTTTCGTTTCTGTTTCTTTTTTCAGAGCGACGAAAGATGGCTCATGGGTTCAATTTTGAATTTTCTAATACAGTGTAAATCTAGGGCAAATTAATGAATTACCTAAGTACAGCACATGTTAGTTATAAAATCTTAATCAAAAGTCACAACTCCTTCATGCTTCGCTATGGCCGAGGTATCGTTATGGACTATTGCTATTAATTATCTCTAACCAGAAATGAATCATCGTTAAGAATCGCGAACGAAAAATTCGTTTATCTTAGATATTGGCTACTACTAACTGATTAATAAGTACATAATTGTAGTAACTGATGAACCAGACGGGATTGATGATTCAGGCGTGGTATCTTGCAACTTACCGTAAGATTCGATAAATCTATAGACCCTATGCAAAAATGGCTGTCAATTTTGTATACTTAAGATCATTAAAAATTAGCCTTTCGAGCGTCGTTCTTACGTCGAAATTCTTTTGAATTTTTAACACAAGAACGAGGCTCGTATGACTATTGTAAATGCAAATTTAAAAGAATATTAGATTAGCGTTCATTTTTGCATAAGGTCTATGTTCAAGATTGTCCGTGTTCCGATGCCTTTACACCTAATTGTTTGGACAAGCTAGTCAGGCAACTGGGGTGACTCGTGTCTCGAAAATTTTTCCACTGTTGTTAAAGATAATGTAGATAGTTATGCTTTTACTACTATCAATCGAAAACAGTTTTTCTTTTTAATTTCGTCCTGATTGCATTTTGTGGAAAGATTTTGATTTACCGAGTCAGCCCGGCAGCCGGGCTGGCTCGCTTAAATGTAATAAGAGTCTTTCAGTAAGGCGGCTCCACACATTAAAAACATGATTTTTTTCACTTTTAGAAAAAACCAAAATCTGCAGAATGTTTTTTTTAAATTGTCCTGCTAATTACCCATCCCAGAAGGTAACTTTGTGTGGAAAAAGTAATACTGGTCACCAACGTTTTTTTTTGATTAAATTAGATTGAACGGCAAATGGTGGCCATTTTGGAGCACCACTGTTGCCCAAGCAACGACATGGACTCCTTGTTTTTATCATATTTTTAGATGCCTAGAATGCGATTCTATTGAGTTTAGTTTTATTCTTCTTCCAAAGTTTATGCACATATTCTTAGGTGTCAAATTTGCATTCTCGACTCTCCGGGAAACTGTATGAAGCCATCTTAACTGTAGTGTTTTGCTGAGCAGTGATGTATATTGTATAACCACGGTTCCCGTATGTTTTCGTCAGTTACTGTAAATTAGGATCAACAGCGTTGGTCGTTTGACCGAGAGACCTCATCGCTGATAAGCTATTAACGTAGACCAACCAAAATTCTTTGGCTGTGCAGGTTTTTATGACGTTAAATCATTGTCAATTGAATATAGCCATTCGTCCGAGAGACCTTATCCTAGATAAAGTATTAACGTCGACCAGCCGAAACTGATTTTTTGTACAGGCTTTTAGGAATGTTGTATCATAGTCAATTGAGTTATTGTTATTCGTCCGAGAGAACTTATCCCTGATAACGCATTTATACAATTGTGGTGCAGGTTTTTGACGTTAAATCATAGTCAATTGAATCGTGATTTCGAAACACGACTGATTTTCGATGGGCTAAGAAAGAACGATAATGAAATTGCACCTGATATTTGAAAGGCCATTGACGTTTGCAATTCTTTTGCTCTAATGCAATTAACTCTGAAATAACACTGTTGAGACTGAAATCAAACGTTTCAACTGGCTTGTTGCTTGATCATTCCAAATATCCATTTTCTTGAGCGCAATTTCCAGATCTTATGCTTCAATTGACCATGGCTAAGTCGAGGATCTATGTAATGCTTCTTATTGAAAACTGAAGTTAAAAAATGGTGATGGTAGTATGTGCAATAGCTTTGTTCATCATAATGACTAATATTAAAACGTGCTGAAATTTTTGAAACGATAAAGATTAAGGTGATTCTGTACAGCTCTACAAAAACCGATCATTATTTACAGGTGGATTTTGGGCCGAGGAGAAATGCTTTCCAATTTCGAAATTTTCTTGACCCCACCATAAATATGGTCAAATTTTTTACCCAACTTTCAAAACAAAAAAGCTAACAGTTTTTGAGCGAAAATCCAAGGCAAAGAAGAAGAGAGATACAGAAGGTTTGTACGCGTTTTTGAAAGGTTTGGAAAATTTTCGAGATTGATTAAAGTGCTTTCCAGGACCTACAAAGTCTTGAAAAGTCAACTTTTGTCTTGCTTGGAAATAAAAAGCTACGGAATTTTTTGTAGCGCTTTGCAAAAAAAAAAAATTAATCGAAGAACTGTCTTGTTTGCACTACTGAACACTTAGCTTGCCGGCAGTGGAAATTTTGTTACTTTTGTAGGTTATGGAAAATGACTTATTTGTTTGATTGATTGATTGACTGATTGATTCGGAGCGCTCTGCCGAATAGTTCTCAACATAACGTGAATCTAAGCCAGAAATCTGCCCAATTAATCGCGGTGTGTCAACGCAGCCTAAGTCAGAACCCGTGGTCAGAATAGATTATTGATCGCGTGTCTAATGTCTATAATCACGATTCCTCAAACATGCATAAGAAAATGAAGCTGAGAAAAAGAGCGACCCAAAATCGACACGAAAGGCAACATTCTGGCTATTTTAGGAGGCTCCCTAGGGTAATTTTTTATAGGACACTGGTAACTAAATATGGCTGCGGACGCATGCGAAAATAGCGATCTTGTCGAATCGTCATTCTATCACGACAGCACCGTTTGCATCATTGCCAATGTTAGATTTTTGGATGTTTGCTTTGCTGTATTTCTTTTAAACTTGGTCTGAATTAAAGCAAGCAGAGTAAGCTCAATAACATTATTTTTAAAATTTTTCATATAAAGGCATTTTTTAAAATCCACTAAGTTTATTACAAAAACTCTACCTTGACAACCTACCCTGATATTTTGATATTTTATTCTTTAGTGGAATATCTAACCTTTGGCTAATACCAATTTTCAGAAAAATTCACCGAAGAAATAATAGATAATGAGATAAATAATAGAGAAAGAAGATAATGTGTCTTAAATGCAATAATCGTGAAAATATGCCGACGTTCCAACGTTATTATTACCATCTTAACAATCGAAAATTGCGCAGTTCAACAAATATCCCATGTTTATCATGCTTTTTCTTCAGTTAGACATACCTTTTACCGAACTTACAACTATTTTAAAGATAGAAATGACAAAAAATGGCGATTGTACTAATTACATTCTGAAAGCATAGAAACTGTGGGGGAGCCACCTTAAGCGGAACATAAAGTCAAACAACGAAATTCAAAGCAAGTTAAAAGTTTGGTAGACTGCCGAATATATGTAGCGCAATTTTGACATTTCGTGTAAAGGCCCTTCTTCAGAGAATGAACACGTTTCATTCTGTCAAGAAAGGCCTTAACTCGAAACGTCAGAATTGCGCGACATACATTCAGCAATCTACCACATATCTCATGTTTATCACGCTTCTTCTACAGTTAGACCCACTTTGTACCGAACTTACAGCTATTTTAAAGATTGAAATGCTCAGAAATGGAGACTGTACTAATTACACCTATAAACATCAACGGTGTAGTGGAGGTGAGCCCAGTATTGAACGGCTTGTAGATAATCAAAAGGTTTGGGAAACTGCTGGAACTTAAGAATGCTTAAACTGACGTTTCGAGCGAAAGCACTTCGTCGAAGTGAAACGTAAAAATGTAAAGGGCCTTCGCTCGAAACGTCAGTTTAACCATTCTTAAGTTCTCAGCAGTTTCCCAAATCTTTTGATTATCTACATTTTTACTGTTTTATTGCGTTTATATTAAAGTTGTTCTCAAAGGCCTTGTCCAGGGATATTCTTGATCTTAATATTGTACCTTTTACAAACACTGTTAAATGTTAATTAAAGAATTACCGGTACCAAAAAGGAAAAAATAGCATTTTCCAAGATTATCATTTTTTGCCTCCCCTATGAATAGGACACTGTGTCTGGAGCCCACTACACCGCTGATTCACATAGAAACTGTAAGAACCAACTTATGCAAAAAAAGTCTTCTTCAGATGTAAGACTCTACATAGACTTATCCCATTTCTTGCAATTCCTGTTGTCAAAACGCTATATCAATCGGACAAGAAATCTATCACGGGTTCTGTGTCTTGATGTGATGTCACCTCGATTACATTTGTCAGCGGACGAGGATTGGAACTCAATTCGATTTGTCTTCAGAATTGCTAGTGAAAACAAGGATTAACATGTCGGTTGTGTTATGGCTATTGCTCTTCGTTCTACCTGCTTTACGAAGTAAATCTTTACCTCGTGAATCCTGTCCGTGTTCAGATACGACGTTGTGCAAAAGAGTTACGAGGCCTGTTGAGAAAGAAGTGCTTGTGTTTTCGACAAGCTCACTGGTATGGAGACATTACGACTGGTCAACTGTGACGACGGTGGCTGTATTCCGGAAGTGGGACGACGAACTGATGTGCTTTGCACACTCAAAGGTTTGTGATTGTCTAGAAATGCTTGAACTGTAATTATCAAGAGGTGTGGTTATCTTTAATCTGTGAAATATTCACGTCTCAAACAGTCGTTAAGTAAGAATTATTACATCTCACTGAGATAAGACTACCAAGCGTAATTTGATATGTTAGACGTTTGTGAAAGTTGATCGTCCTGGAAGTGACGAAAAATGCTCCCCTGTTGCAGTGAAATTCCTCATAAGCAAAAGTAGATTATCTGCTATGTCGAACGTCAAGGCTTTGAAGTTGTTCTCCCACATGGTCGTCCAGATGTCAACATAGAACCCAGAATACTTTATCAGGTTGCCTAGACGTCATATGGAAAGATATTCGGTGAAACGCTCAAACCATGGAGCTACCAAGTCTCAGATGGTGAGCTGAGATGTAGGTTTGTCATATGTTCTGCCTAAGCGGAAGTCACAATATGATAACAATGATAGAAAAGCTGGGGGTTCATCAGAAGTCAGCAGAAGTTGTCAGAAGGTTGCGGGTTCAATCCCCGTCAGGGGCTGAGAAATCGTTTTTCAGAGGAAACGAGCTTGACGAACGTCGGATGGTAGATTGGTGTTCAGCATTTAATATTTCGATCATCATTATGTAAAGGATAAAAGCCGAAACCCAATCCATTATTTGAGAGGGTGGACTACACCGAGCCCGCAGGGCGAGGTGCAGTCCAATCTCTCAAATAATGGATTGGGTTGAGGCTTTTAGACTGCTTAAAACACAGCTGTAAAACAATGTAAATTTTGTTGTT
>JBAHVQ010166026.1:0-20148 GCA_036872915.1 Nanipora kamurai | reverse complement strand
ATTAGTGTTATGTATATAAGGAGCTCCTTCTATCTTGTATTTGCGATTCTTGACAAAAGGGCAGTGCCCCGAAACGTCGAAATAAAGATTTTTAAAGTTTTACTCGTGAAGTTTTATATGGTTTTAAAACTTGGAGGTTGGAGGTTCTTGAGATATTATATATATATGTATATATATATATATATATATATATATATATGTATGTATATGTATATATATATATATAAGTGTGGCAAGCTCTGTGCTTGCCATATGAAACAAATTTGTAGTAATAAAATTCTTATGAAGTAACTTGTGTTTTCATTCTTACTGTTATACCGCTCTGCGTTTGCACTGAGCACTCTTTCATACATGATTTTACACACGATACTTGCTATCAACACGTTTGTATATGTATAAGAATGTTTGTATCCCTAACAAAAGGACACAAACATGGTGTAAACTAGGAATGTACTGTTCTTAAGAACAAATTAGTAACAAAATTTGAGGAAACAAAGGTTTACTATTCAGTTCCTTTGAGCCAGTAACCACGTGTCGCATTTTCGTGTTTTAAACATTACATAACCGATCGCGCGAAATGCCAGGGAAAGTTCTTTAAGTCTATCGTCTCGTCAGAATGAACCTGCTAGTGAAAACTATGGCGGAGACCGCTTTTGGTATCTCGACAACCCGAGTGACAATTAACAGTCTAGGACTAGGGTATGAAATATCTTTTTCCTTGACATCTTGGGCATTTGATGCCTGTTTTAGCATTTTCATTTACCCCATCGTTACCTGAACATTTACGAATATCGTTAATGTAACTTCTTCACTGCCATGGCGAACTTTTGTTATTTTACTCTGGCTAACGCCGGACGATTTTATTCGTCAAACTGAGAGATGTGGCAGTGAAGGAGTTAACAAAAGTGTCGGAACATTCGATGTTTTGTTGGAAAAATTCCAGAGGATAAACGAATCGAACAACGCGAAGCTATAATGGCGTAAACTGTTTAAATTGTTCTTTTGTAGTATCAACATTTGACTGTTTCTTCTGGTATTTTGCGAGGAAAATCGATCTGTTTGTCGATTCCATCTGTGCAATTTCCAAAGATTATTCGCGACCGATGTTTATTGCAGTGACTGTTACTGCTCCAGATTCTAGCCGCAAAAAATACAGGATGCAAAGAATATTTGTTTGGCTCCCAAAACTGAGGTATAGTTAAGAAAAAGGTAAATTTTCATTCATTGAAAACTTTAATTTTAACATTTTCGACAGCATGTTTCATGTATATTAGTTAACGAAGCTAGAAGAACTCTTACATGTCCACTGTTTTGCAAATTGAACCTAATTTCGCGTTGTCCTATACATTTGTTTATTTGCCTTTTGAATTTTTCCAGGCAAAACAAACATTTCTAAACTTTATTAAATTGACAGTTCTTTCCAGTGTTTAAGGAGCGATCGAATGAATTTTCATTCATTTTTAGGTATAAAACGAATGAGGTTTCTAACAAACTAAAGCGATTTCTCAGCCGAGACTGTTGTTGATGTTCACGCGCGCCCTTAGTTCTCTTTTCAGATTTTGCCTAACGAAACGGTAAAAGGTAAAAAAGGTTTCAGTCGACTTTCAACGATTGGTTATATACTCACGGTTGGAACCGAATAAAAAATTGTTCAAAGCCCAATATATTTTGGTAAAAGAAGGACAATATTTTCACCGCCAAATTGTAACAGTTGTTTCTCCTCACGAATTTATGATCTTTGCCGCGAATTAAAGCTTTTTTGCCGTGACAGTTATGAGCCAGCGTAAATTTGTGGACGGATCTTGTTGGAATCTTTGCGGTTAAAACGTTTTGAAAGACATGCAGAAAGACTTTCATTAATGATTACGCCAACACATAAGTTAGTGGAAAAGTCTTGTTCGAATTTAACAATTGACAGCTTATTGAAAGACAAAAAGACAGAAAGACTTTCATTGATGAAAGCTGGTTATTTTACATATGACATTCAGCCACTTACCTTCAGAAGTAGTGCGCTTTTGATAAACCGCCACAGACTTGCTAAATCTTCTGTACTAAAACACCTTCCTTCGACTCGAAAGCTAATGTTGTTGAAAACGGTAGAAAACAACTGCTACACAGCTTTGCTTGCAGCTGTTTCTTCTTAGGTTGTCATGTGCTCGAGCTCACACTTATAAGTGACGTGGCGCCATTTGCGTGGCACTATTAAGGAGATAGTTTTTAACTCCATCCCTGCCACCTCTGTTTGACGGGTAAAATCGTTCGGCGTTAGCCAGAGTGAAATAATAAAAGTCCATCGTGTCAGGGAAGAAGTCAATGCTTACAGCCATGGGTGTCTCTGGATTTCCTTAAATGGATGGAAAATGAGCTTGTTAAACATAATTTCACCATCTATTTGCAAAATTAATTGTCAAAGAGTACAGAAGCTGTTGTTTATTTTGTTAATGCTTAATAACCATAATGCTGAGTGCTATATGTTCACTACCAATTTATCATGAATCCGTAATTTATACATTTTTATGAAGAGGAGGGAAATCCACAGGAGGCAGATGTTTCCAATTCCAACGTCAATCCTTACAACTATTTTACTCAAGTAGTTTGCGTCGATACTCATACGACAGTCTTAAGTGGCGCAGTAAACTTTACGGTTGTGAAAAATGTTCAGAATCTAAAACAATGGCAGTGCAGTTTGAGATGATGGCGTGCAAGATAACAATTTGTTCTGAAGAGCCGTGTTCAAATTTGCTTAGCTCATCAATATTGATAGTTTGATTATCATTTATCCGTTATATACAATAAATTTCATACTTGATGCATTTTCATTGGTTGTTAGCCATTATCAATTAAAGAACAGACGCGCGGATAGGGTCACTAAAACAGTGAACCAATCACAACTCTCCGTGTATATATCAGGAGCCAATGATGTTGCTTCATTTGTACAGATCATGGATCACGTCAGATAACTGTTTTCGTGATTTTCAATGCCCCGAAATTCCTCGTTAGGTTTCAATCATCATTTTGAATATTCTTGTTGTATTGTTTTATTTGCTTATGGTATAAAATAAAGAGATTTCATTTTCCCGTTGTCTGTTCAGTTATAGATGTACAAGGGACATCACAACATTGTAAGAAGATTAGTGACTCATTCGGCTATCATCTCGTGTGCCACTTTTCTGTTCTTACGACGTTGTGCATTTTTTGACTTTTTGACTTTTCTATGCATTTGTAACTGAACAAACAAAGGGAAAATGACATCTTATTTGTTAAATACGTCGAACAATAGGAGTGTTCAACGTGACATGCGAAGATTAAGAATAGACCTTTTTGATAAGTCTGGCGCTTTGTGACGTAGTATGCGGATAAAGGAAAAACTTGTTCGACCATCGTTGTTGTAGAGTCAAAAGTTAAGGAAGAAGGCCCTGAAATAGTAACTTTTACGTAATTCAAGGATATCACGTGATTTTCTCACAAGTCGTCAAGTAGTTTGACGTAGAAAGATGAGTCATTTACATATTAAACGAATCTTAATATCTCAACGAAATTAGATAAAGGGAGAGCTGTAAAGACCGTTCTTCATAATTTCAAAAATTCTTTCATCCGAGATGGTTTCTTATGAACTGATTTTTTCAAGTCATGTGCCTTTTAACTGAAGGCTTGAATTGAGAGATAAGTAAACATTCACGAACTAAGAGTTCAAAAGCAGAATTAATTTTTTCAGAAGGGATAACAGAGAAATCATCAGACGACCAAGGGACTTTTGTCAAGCTCGTTTACTCAGAAAAACGATTTCTGAGCCCTAGATGGGAATCAAGGCCGCAACCTTTTGATGACCGGTGAGACGCTATAACCATTGAGCTACCAAGACTCAGATGTTGAGCTAAGGTGTAACCAAAATATTTTTAAAAATATAAGTAAATTATTTTGGATGGCGAAGTTTCCGTCGCGATAATTTACAAATACCTGACCATTATTCGGTATGTGTTCGCCTTTTGCCATATTTTTATATTTTGTCATTCTGTCAGAGGGTGGACCAGATTACGAAATAAGAAACAGAATGCATTTCGTTCAACGAACGTTCGTCAAGCTCGTTTCCTCCGAAAAAGGATTTCTGAGCCCTAAACGGGAATCGAACCCGCAAACTTCTGACGACCTGTGAGACTCTCTAACCATTGAGCTTCGAAGACTTAGATGGTGCAGGTTCGTCTCATGTACTGCCTAAGCGACAGTCACGATATGATAATAATGATCGAAATAGTAATTGCTGAGCACAAAGTCTGTTCGTGTAAATTTACTGGTTTTAACTGGCTAGTTAAAACCCATTAAAGTCAAAGGTAATTGATAAAATTGTCAGAAATGTTTTGCTTACCTTTCTTGCTTACCAACAAAATTATCTAGTCTTGTCTCCTAAGTACAGCAGAGAGAAGTAACGTAAAAAAGTCATTTCCATTATATTTCACTTCCCTAACCCATTAAAATCAGAGGTAATTGACAAAATTGCCAAATAAAATCTTGCTTACCTTTCTTGCTTACCAACAGAATCATTCAGTTTTGTCTTCTAAGAGCAACAGTGACAAGTAATGCAAAAAAAGTCATTTTCGAACAATAAATTTGTTGACTAATGTAAGACGCTCTGTTTCCAACAAAAACTTCTAGACAATTTCATCTTCTCTCTTTTTTCTCCACTCAAACATTAGATTTATACTTCTATGGTTATTTGGTATTTGTCACTTTTCTATATTATAATTGCACCTGTCTATCTTCATAACCTGCGATAGCGAATTTTGTCCCATACCCTAATGAGTCTACACGATATATTGCAATTATCTATTAGAATGTCTGTATGCTCGATTTAGCATGTTAAATTATATTTCTGACGATGATGTGATGTTAATAACAAGACGTTACATCTACCTTTTCTGATTACACATTATAATTCAATTCTATTGTGTGTATGGCTGTTCTTAAAGAACTATTTAGGGCTTTTACCTTTGTGATCAAGTTACATTTCTCGCCTGGTCAATCAAGCTGATGTAAGTTGGTGACAAAACAAGAGGCCAGTTGAAACTTATCGAAAATGTTGACAACATGTTTAGTCAAGTCTTATGATTAGGAAAAACACAAAATCGCATGCATGAAAAAAGTTGAATTCGACCAGCTTTTGATCGGGCTCAAACCAGACAAAAATTTTCTAGTCTAATTCATTGATGTCCCAGGAAAGTAAAAAAACGTTTAAAAAAACTTTTGCTAACTTCATGTCACGGTTTGTTTTGCAACAATGAAAGGAATTTTCGAAAGAGCATCTTTTGGAAAAACCGAAAATCATCTTGTGGCTAAGGCAGCTCCTGATCTAAAACATTTTGCAACCACCTCCTGGTGTTAAACTGAAAAGTGTAGGAAGTCTGCTCAGGAGCTATGTTTACTTACAAGGTAGACTACGTTAAGGTGGCTCCCTACAGTTTTTATGTTTACTGGATTTATTGAGTACCGTTGCCATTTTTAGATATTTCTATCTTTAAAATAGTTGTATGTTCGAATCGTAGAAGAAGCATGATAAACACGAGCTATTTCTCCAATTGTGCAATTTTCGATTGTGAAGATCGTAATAATAGGGTTGGAACATCTGCATGTTTTTTGATTATGACATTTAAAACAGATTATGTTCGAATTTCTTCGGGGAATTTTTCTGAAAGTTGGTATGAGGTTAAATATTTTATTAAAGAGTAAAATATATAAAATATCAGGGTAGATTGTCAAGGTAGATTTTTCGCAATAAACTTGGTGGATTTTAAAAAATTCTGTCCCAAGACAAATTTTGAAGATTAGATATGTTGTTGAACTTACTCTTTATCCTTTAATTACCAAGTTTAAAAGAAATTTACCGAAGCAAATATACAAAAATTTCACATTTGTATTGAGGCGAACGGTGCTGCCGTGATAGAATAACGATTCGATTAGATCGCTATCTACGCATGCGTACCAAGCCATATTAATTACCAGTTTCCTAATCATATTTTAAATGTAGTGCTACTCTGGTTTCGTGGCCAGCAAAAGGTACATGCAAGTTGCTTGTACTAGCCACGAAACCAGAGTTAGCACTACATTTAAAATATGACTAATACCTCACCTGGTTGCGAAAAAAGACTATTTACCAATTTTCCTTTTAAAATTACCCTACGGAGTCCCCTTAAGTCTAACAAATTCCTTTTGAGCTCCTAGTTATACATCTCTACCAAATATGAAAACAACTAGTTTGGCCGTGGACAAAATGAGTTCGGATGCCCCTATTTCTGACCACGTGACTTTGAGGCAAAGGCACTATAGTTACCTAAATGTGGCAGTACGTTGCAGTATAATTTTTTTTTCCATAAATGCATTTAGAGTAGTTTCGCCAGACAATATTCCATAAATTTTACCATTTTCCCTCGCAACAACGTTATGACATTGTTCCTCAAGTCAAAAACATTCTTAAAAGTGATTTGGAAGGATTTTCATTTCTGTTTTCTTCAAAGAATAATAGCGTCCTTTCCAGCTGGCCCAGTTAACACCATCAGGCTCCCCTTCGTGAGCACCTCGATGGTACAAACCATTCAAGTTGGAATCATAGCAACTATTATACCACCAGGCTCCTTTGTAAGCTACCGCGCAGTCCCAACGCGCGTTGTCATTATCGACATCTCTGGTTGAAAACTTCATTCCGTTTTGCAGAGAAAGTGAGTTACCAGCGTTCCCTGTTAAGAGTAAAATACATTAACTGATCTTACATGGCATTGATAAAAAAACACTCCGCCCCCTCGTTTAACGTTTTTCGATCTTGTTCCTGAAATCTCACAAGACAGTTTACTCCACATAACCACGTTGAATGGGAAGAGAGAGAGAGAGAGAGGGGCTGTAGATTAACCATCAACTAATTCGTGACAGAAAACGCAATCTAAGATTGTATGGGAGCTGTTCCAGTGTTTTTATCTCTTCTACCCACTGAGTCGGATTTCTTCTGCCATTAAATTGTCTATATCATTGAAAATTACGTCAATTAACTACTTTAGACATGTTCTTGTGAAAGCTTTAAAAAGAACTACCTATTCGAACTCACATGAATGATACATGCGTGCCGTGAGAGTATTTAGTCAATTTCAGAAGCGAGTTTACAACGAAAACACTAAGTGTGAATGGCAAAGCATATAGTGTAATACTTGCTTTCGAAATCGTTTGTTTTGATGCTCCTGGGTGAATTTTAGTGAACAACAGAAGACTAGCATAAGAACCCTGTGTAATAATATAATAAATTAGACAAGAAACGTTCGTTCGTCAAGCTCGTTATTTCAGGAAAACCATTTCTGACCCCCAGATGGGAATCGAGCCCGCAACCTTCTTCCGCAACCGAAGGTTTGACGAGACTGACAACGAGCTTGACAAACGTTCGCTTCTCGTTTTATATACACAAAGCACCCACGTGAGCCAAATTTGTGTTCAGTATTCAGTAATATAATAGTTTATTAAGGCTCAAAGTCAAAGGACATCAATTTGGGCTGGTAAAGCGAATTTTGCATTTCAATACAATTGGCCATTCCGAAGTTGAGCTTGGAGGCTGGTTATCACAAGGCTTTCATTGCATCATGGGACTGTTTTTAGGGCGAGTCTTTTATTAGCGTCCCTAATAACAATTCAATGGTGCATTTCAAACCTGGTTATTACCAGGTGTTCGGAGCAATGGCGAATATGATGTACATCTCGCAAGCTAGGTTAGCGTAATTCTAGGCTCCTTATCATCGCCAATCAGCACTTAGTACGACAAATCATGGTTAACTCACTTACAGGATCACTCATTAACGAAGGAGTATCAATGAGGAACTAGGATTAATTAAGAGATTTAAAATAGAGTTCATACTTTTGGAATTAATCTCTCGGGGATACGTCCAACGTTATTGGCTTTTTCTTCTTCTGTTAACGTGATCAAACACTCAAACTGGTGATTGAAAATGTACAACCTGTATTAATGTGAACTGTCCATCCAAATTCAGTGAACGAAAATCCGCAACAGCGCCGAGAAATCAGTCTTACTCTGTTAATAATAATTCATCAATTTGTTTTAGTAGTAACTCGTGAGACACTCACCTAAGTAACCTCCAACGGTTAAATTGTACTTGTCTGATTCGTTCGCGACTGCAAATGTTTTGTACACAGCGTAACGTGTCTCGTTTACAAAATCTTCTAGATCAACTCTGAGAACATTTAGACCACTCTCCGACAATCGATTGATCTTATCCAGCCCAAGCCAGAACTCGCCCTCGAGATTACCAAATCCGTTTTTATACTCTGTCCAGTTGCGATAGAAATTTACACTTCCATCTATTCGTCTTTGAAAGATCGTCCAGCCCCCTCCTGCGGTAGTCATATCACATCTCACTTCGAATTCATTCTGTCCATCGGGATTGATTGTGTAGATGCCATCGTGTTTTGATCCTCTTTTGTACCAATCCGCACAACTGTTTGGTACTGTAAGAAAGCGTTTGAATTTAAGAAGTATATTTCACAAATAATTAACTCTTTTTCCCTGAGCTTTTGAATTTGAAAAATATTTTTCACAAAACATTAACTGTTTTTCTTCCTTTTTTCCACTACGTGTCTTACGATAAAGAGTTAGGTCCAACTGAAGTTAGAAAAAGTACAAAAAATAAACGAAAATTGTTATGTTGAAACTTGAGAATACGAGATACGGGAGAATAGATACAGTAGTAATGGTAAGATTAAACATTTTCCAAAAAATAATATCATCATGGAAACTCTGTTCTTTAAGATTACGGTGAATAAAAATGCGCGTAGAATGAAATTTCGCTACCTAATGTAATTTCCGAATATTGCTTGAATATTTTATCGCCGTACATTTAAGAATAAGCCCTTACCAGCCGACAATTTGAAAAAATAAAGAAGAAAACAATCTCCGAAAAGAAGAATCTTGTGTGTGAACTCCAGACCATTTTGCAGCAACGCCTACATTTTCCGAAGATTCGGAGCTAATTTCACGTCGTGGGGGAACTGAGGCAAGAGATGATAGATGTTGATGGTTTGCAAGCAATCCCTTGAGATTCAAAATTCAAGGATACGACGACTATGTTTACAATCAAATTTAAGGAGATATTTTTGTTGAAATTTCACTAACGTTGCTGCCTTGACGTAAGGTGCAAACCCCAACTTGCGGACGACCAATCTGAAATGAATTTTGCACGCGATGTGCATATGATATCTCGGGACGACCTTTCCAATTCATTTTCTCAGAAATACGCACTCTGAGCGCCCGAACGGTGGCGATTGAACCCGCAACCTTCTAAAGACCGTTGAGACGCTCTTTCCATTTTCCGCTACCGATCAAGGCTCAGATGAAAAGCTATCGAACAGGCTCGACATATGTGCTGCTTATGTATCTGCTATGAAATATTAACATGTCAACATATCGTGATAGCTGTTTATGATAACACCGGTATTTCACATGTACACCGTCGAAAACATTCATCTCTAATTAATAGATATAAATAGACATATGGACATACATACATACATACATACATACATACATACATACATACATACATACATACATACATAGAAAC
The DNA here is from genome assembly GCA_036872915.1 of Nanipora kamurai. NCBI lineage: Eukaryota > Metazoa > Cnidaria > Anthozoa > Scleralcyonacea > Helioporidae > Nanipora > Nanipora kamurai. The sequence continues at coordinate 10,546 of JBAHVQ010166026.1, read as the reverse complement.
GGACAGACCGAAAGAAAGCAAGAAACAAACAAATGAAAGAAAGACTGAAACACAGACAGACAGGCGGATCAGACGAATAGACGGATAGAATGTTAAAAGATTGTTGGACTGCCGGGTATATGTACGAAATATATAACGTTTTGAGAAAAGGTCTTTCTTTAGAGAGTTTAACGTCTTCTTGCGTTCTTAAAGAACAAGTTTCACTCTCTGAAAACGGGACTTTGCTCGTAACCTCAGAATTTTCTTACATACATTCGGCAGTCCACCTATTTTTTAACTTTCTGCGCTATTTTACACTGCCGACGGGGCATCCTATATTTTTACAGCGTTCTCAAATAGACGGATAGGTGGATAGATAGACAGAACTTTTAATTTATTGAATAAAGTTTAATATACGTATGGCTATTAATTTATCAAGTTTAATACCTTGACTTTGTTTACCATGATTAACTCCCGTGCATATTTGGGGTGGAGAAAGATTATTTTCTTTTACCTGTAATATTTACAAGATGATATATTAGTGCATGATGAGATAGGTCGAAGTGGTAAGGAATTGCCAAACAAAAGTTAATAAAATTATTGCATTTGATGAAGAAAAATAGAATAATGAATAGTCATGGTAAAATGCGTGATTTTCGGACCTGTTCTATGAACCTGACACAGTTTATATTGTGAATATGTTCTAAGGGATGTACACCACTACCCAAGTCAAACTCATTAAGTCCGAGTAAATTAATTAAAGGGTTCAAAAATTTTTACTTAACTTCGTGTCAAGGTTTGTTGAACACCAATAAACTGTGAGTTACGACGCGCGCTAAAAACGACATTTTTGACTTACTTTTGTATGGAAATTCCAAAACACCTTTCTAGTCAAAATTCGAATAGGCGGTATGTCAAAATAGCAAAAGTTTACATCATACACTTAGGTCGGATAATTAAGAGGTCGAACCTCAAAGTTTAACGAACGAACTTAAATTTTATCTTCAACATAGCACAATCTGGTGGATAGCTGGTGGACAGTTAAGACAACTTCTTCATGCAAGGGTTTTTACCTCAAGAAATGAGCCATAACAGCGCTAGTTTTAACCCATGCGTTCCTGCCGATTTTATTCAAAAAAAATCAAGGAAAACGGAAAGGTTATCACTCTACTGATTAATTCTTTCTCTACTGTCGTAGTCAAACGACACTTTAGAATCTATGTCCGAGAAGACTCCTAAGGATAGTGAGGATATCAGTATCGACAATAAACTTTACTTTTATTAAAAATTGTGATGAAACGTAGAAATTTGATCTTACCTCAACTGGTTCTAGGTAGTTAAAGGCAATATCAGCCATAAGATTTTTTGGTTTACTCGACTTTGTTTCATAGTTCAGTTGACACTTCTTTTTCTCGTGGTCACGCTTCTCTTCGTCTCTTTCAAAGTTGATGGATTTACAATGGAAATTTTCGGATGAGCACGAAAGGGCGCATTCTATCAAACTGTGAACTGCTTTCTCATAGATTACGTAACCGTCGAGTCGTTGACCTAGTTAGGCAATATCACTTCTTAGTTTAGTTATCCATATATTGAGCAATAGTGCATGATCTAAAACGACGTGTTGACTTTATAGTCTTTTATACTTTAACATTACATAATTAATTCCATCCTTCCTTTATTTTCATTGGTCGTTACCCATGATCTATCAAATGGCGGAAAACAATCATCTGACGTGATCCATGATCCACACCAATGCAGCAACGTCATTAACTCGTGATACCGCGAGGAGAGTTGTGATTGGTTCTCTTGTCGTGTGACGCCAACCGTACGTCTGTCCTTTAACTGATACATGTATCAAGAAAGCCCCTAAACACAGGATTTTACAGCACTCCTCTGCGGGAATACGCGTGGTTGTCGCGGGATTTTTTTGGAGGAGTATTATTCCTTTCAAACTTGAGCAAGAACTACGCTTATTCGCGCAGAAGATTAGTGCAGAAAAATCTTGCGTTTTGCTGGATTTTTGATGCGCGTATTATGGGTAACTGGCGAGAAAGAGCCGAACATGCTTATATTTTTAGAATGACCGTACATTTGGGCAATATGTGACAGGTCCTATAAAAAGTTATGGGAGCAATTTACGTGATTTTTTAAGGTTCGTCTGGATATTTCTCAAGTCTTGTCCATTCATCATCCATTCCTATACGCATCACCTGCATTACATCAACTCGTGAATGTATCAGCGACCTTACAATTATGTCCACTCGTCTTAATTATTCACTCATTCTCTTCCTAAGCAAAACTCTTCTCTAAATAATTCATTGAAATAGTTTTTTATAATTTTAATAATTCATTAAAACCGCTAACCTAAGCCCGTTTTTGATTCGAGCAAATATGACAACACAAATTGACTTTGCCTGGTATAAATTCAATAGATTTCTAGTTGTTATCCAGCCGAGAACTCACGAGACAAAGGAGAAAGTTGCTTCGCAGCAAACAAGTAGCCTATTGGGAAACGGCCTTTTCTGTCAAGATATCACGTACCTTTGGCTACAACCATGAATGTTGCACTTAAATCCATCCCTTGAACGGTAACGAAATGCACGAGAAGAGGAATAAATATAAATTTCCAAATAATGGACAAACGAGGATGTATCTTTTGTGACGCTAATCCAACATGGATGATAAAGTCCTGTATAGAATTTAAACTCATTGCTAAAACAACAAGAAAAAAATGATGGATATAAAAAATTAAAAAACATTGTAGTATCTCCATATTTTTTATAAAACCACGAGTAGGCGAGCATGACCGGCGAGACGCTCTAACCACTGAGCTACCAGGATTCAGATGGTGAGCTAAGGCGCAGAGTCATCATATCGTAGGTATACACCAAGCTCAAACAGGTACGAGATTAGTGTTAAGCATTTAGTATTTCCATCGTTATAATCATATCGTGACTACAGCTGAGACAGTACATATGACGAACCTGAACTTTAGCTGACCATCGGAGTCGCGATAGCTCAATGGTTAGAGCGTCTCACCGGTCATTAGAAGGTAGCGGTGTCAATTCTCAACTAGGGCTCAGAAATCGTTTTTCTAAGGTAACGAGCTTGATGAACATTCGTTGGTCGTCTAGAGGATCTGTTAGGATCATTATTTGTCTCTAGTCCTACATGTCAACGTTGGCATGGGTGTAGACGTACTGTAGGTGTTGGTGTACGAATAACAGCAACTGAAAAACTGACCGTTTTGAAGAAACGTATTAATATATCCTTGATGCAGCGTTATTGATGTATTGGTTTTCTTACAGAATGAATGCAATAGCCACAGAATCACACGGAAGCGGTTTTTTTGGTTTTGTCGTTGCTTTGGAAAACATCCGAAACATAAAGAAAGTATGAATTTTCAAGCGGCCTTCTTCACTGTAGAGAAAATATAAACGACGTTCGAACGACGTCATATATTTTTTTAAAGCATAAAAGCCACGATTCTTTGTTAATTACCTCTAAAAATTACTTGGCAACAGATTGTGAGTCGATAGAGATAGAAAACGTTCCGCGAAGCTGTAGCCAGCCTTCGACTCAGAACTGTGTTTTCTTTGCATTTCAAAGCCACTTTTCGTTATGAGGAGCATTTGCCGTTCTGTATCTTAGTTTCAATAGCTCCGTGGTAAGAACGTATCACCGCGTGTGAAAAGGTTACGGTTTCGATTCTTGCGTGGGATCAGAAACAAGGATTTGAGCTTAACGCAAGTTCTTATATCGTCTATGATAACTCTAAACTCCCACATGCATGACTTTCATGTACGGCAGCCATAAAAGTCCATTAAGAATTACGGAGATAGTGGGGCTACCGCCTATAGGAAGCACATTACCCATCAACCCTATGCCTTCTGCAGGAATTTTCCCATTGACGAATAAAGTCGACTGGCGTAAGCCAGATTCGAATCAGTATGGACAGCAAATGCCGTTTTCAGGAGTCAAAGCGTTAACAAGTGAACGGATATAAGTTTTTTAATCCAAAACAGTGTATTTTTGTAACCTTCGCTCCCAAAAAGTTCCCAATAACTCAGTAGTCAGAGAGTGCGACTCAACAGACCTTTTTTGAAGTTTGCTTTCGAGACGTTTTAGAAGTCGCTAAGGGAACAATTTCCAGTGGCGGATCTACGTGTAGGCACACCCTCTTTAAACCTGATTATGCTTTTGTCGCTATCGCATGGCTTTTATAGTTAAATTAAACAATATATAAACTTATCCAAATCTTCTATTTTATTATTCATCCCATTTGACTTCGTGAAATCAATCACTGGAGTCGAGTGGAGCGCCTTGAGTAAAAACCATGAAACGGAAATTTTTTTTAAGACATTTGGGTTATCGTTTTGTCTGTATATTGGGTAACAACTGCATTCATTTTAACTTCTCGTTTTCATTTATTAGCCGACCCAATAAATTAAATAATTTCTTATATCGAAGACAGATTGGCTCATATATTTTGATCCAAAACAACCAAAACGTATAACCACACAAAATGTAACCATAAAATTACATATCTCCCGGCTCCCTCCATTAACGTGTCGTTCGGTACCGCCAGCTGGGTACCTGGAAAAAGTCTCTAGATATAGCACTTTTACTTTAGCACTTTTTCCACTAATTTCAGTCCAGATTCAGTGCAAATTCGGTGCGAGTCCGCTGATGCCAACGTACCCAATGGCACTCTTATCACTTAAGAATTCTTAATATTAATAAAGTCTAATCAAACTGTTCAGTTATGGAATTGTCTTTATCTTTCTGTTAGGAACCTTACAACTTTACGATGACTTAAGAAAGTAGTAAGAACCGAATTAAAGTGAAATTTTAACTTTGTTGTGCCTTAGGTAAATTCAATGTAATACACGTCTTACCTGTGAATGTTCTCATTAATTTTTAACATTGTAAATTAGTTATGAGAAATCCCTTATGGGAAGTAATTAATAAACTATATTATATTATATAGGTCCATTAGCACGATGAAATTTTTGAACACGGCAGTGTTAACAAATTTGCGAGCGAGTTTTGCTGATTTCTCGTAGAATGATTAACTATACCCCACTCACCATAAATTTGTTCACTTTTTTATTTTCGTCGAAGTTTTCAAGAAGTAAAATGCTTGAGGTTTGAAGACTTCAGGAAAATCGCAATTAAATTAGAAGCTGTGAAACATGCAAAAGGTCGGTTTTGATCCCCGCTCATGGCACACACGTTCTTAAAACGCCTGTTCAATTGCAGGGAAATTAAAACATTACTTACGCTGTAAAAAATGTACAGGGTACACAGACTTCACTTGTTATCGAGCCCATTTCTTTACCTAATTTGATTTTAAACAGTTGCCATGAAAACATGAAATAGCTAGGTAAGGATATGTTTTAATACAAATTCAGAATTTTTTGGCTCCATAAACATATCAAATAAATTAAGACTTAACTTTTTACTTTATATTCTTGTAAATGTTTATTGTCGACTGATGTGCGAGTGGAAGTCGTACCTGTTGTTTGACGCCTTATTGCTTTCCTTTCTCCTTCTGGCTTTTTCTTTTTATGATAGTTACAGGTTAGAAATATTACAACGATCTGCTTTCCAGTTGCTGTACGTACTCGTGTTCGGTTCAAATAGACGAGGTGGGATGAATTGCGTATGGGGCAAGATGCGACCTAAATAATAATTATATTATATCTACAGGTAAATGACACAGGAATTCAATATAGAAGAGTGACAAATGGTCACGTAATCGCTTTTCTAATCGTGTAAGTGCAACTGGAAGCGTTATATATCAGGATAAGCACGTCGCATAAAAATTTCTAACTCCATCTGAGTACGTACGATCAACTTAGAAATTTCTTCGTTAAAGTATATCAGTTATTAGTAAAGTATATTTAGTATTTTCACAAATATTTATTCATTTGCTGCAAAAGGACAACGAAGATAAAAAAATCAAATACAGGGGGTTTGGAAATACAAAGAAGTGCCGTATGTAGGGGGTGTATATGATTCCCGGAGACCGCATCTTGCATTTTTTACAATAGTCTTATTGATTAAAAACGTCGAGTAGAATTGTAGTTGAATAACACGCTGAAATACGTTTTAATTTACACAATTTTCTTCCCTTTTGTGTCTGTGAAAAAAGTGTGGGAAAATGCGAGGGACGGGACTTATTCATTTAATTTTGCTAGACATGAATTAATAACTTGGGACTTCTAGTATACTGCTGACAGGATTAACAACAACCGTGGACCACAATTCGATTATACGTAACATTATGGCAAAGCGTCATTATTATTCAGGGGCTGGAACGGAAAAAAATATTGGCGGGACAGAAACTCGGTGTAAAATTTGTGGGGTAGAAATGTCTTGAGGTTTTTCCAATGATGTCGTTCTTAGGTCTTAAGTTCCCAAAGTAAGTACAATTTTTGGAACTAATGGTAATGAAAAGGGGCTAAAATGATGATAGAGTATCCTAAATTGTGAAGTAATGTAACTCACATATGATAAAATCTTTTTATGCTTAACAATTTTCTGCGCTACACGCGTTAACTTACCTCTAAATATCACTAGTATATGCTAGTTACCATTTTGAATACTTAAGCCGGCTATCGTTGCCGGCGGAGATGTCCCATCAGCCAACACGGTTCCGCTGCCCCTGTTATTCATTACGTTTGATGAATTATCTTCCATAATTTCTGTAACTTGTTTGGGCAGCATCTATGACTGTTCAAATATTGAGGTGATATGCCGGGAATGACAATGCCATATTTCCCAGTAGCAAGCAAATTTCACCACTTTGATAAGCGTACAATTGTACACTGCTTCACACAATTTGTCATATTAAAATGTAGAAAATACGCTCTTTGTCCATGTGCTAAATATACAGCAGAATGACCTTGCACAGAATGTATTTCATGTCAACTATATGAGCTGGTTCACCTCCTTTCAGAATCCTATATCTGGCAGTGTAAAGCCCTCGATGACGAGCTTTTGAATGGAATTTTTTGTGTTTAGTTACCATATGTGTTTGTTATGAATTTTTAAAACCGGAAAGCACAATGTCCTTTAGCTTCCTTTTGATAAAATCACATGAACAGTAACCACGAGAAGAACTCGATTCTTTTTTCAACTAAACTAGAATTGTGAAAAAATTAGTTTTTTGCGGAATCTTTATGGTATTCATGAAAGTTGGAAGCTCAGTGGGAAAAAAAATTTCAATCATCAAAACTCAGGCGATCCGGCAAAGGAACAAACTAATTTCAATTATCGTTTCACAACTACAGTGTAATAGTTAGCTGAAGGATTAAGGCCCGTTCATTCAACCAAGGTTTCCTTGGCAAGCTTTCTTTAGTCCTGAGTACGGCAAGAATAAATTTGACAAGTTTGTCCTTCTCAAGGTTGTTCGTCAACGATTATTTAATGTTGTTTTATATATGTCCATGTCCATGTCCATCTCCATCTCTATCCAATTCATCATAAAACCTACCCTTCCTCGAATTTAAAAACTCTATGACTCATTATAAAAATTCTTTAATCAGAAAAACTGACCAACGTTTCGGGGCAATGCCCCTTTATCAAGGTACTAATCTCTTTAACAGGCAGGCTTTTCACACTAAAATATAATTAAAGTGTACATAAATTATTACATATACAATAACATAATAATCTCACTTAAAAATCTCTTATATTCAGACCCTGCGGAACAAACGAATCAAGCTTAAAAACCCAGAATGCTTTTGTTTCTGTAGGTTTACTCATGTCTGTTCGATCAATAATCTGCACTTTAAAATCCCGCAAACCCCAATGACCATTCTCAAAAAAATGCGAATACAAGTGCTCCCCCTTCATACCTCGCATACCCTTCCCATATCTAACCAAACTACTTTTATGGTTATTAAACCGCATTCTAAAAGAGTTGACTGTGCTTCTAACGTAGCGTTTCTTACATTTATCACATTTTAAAAAGTAAATCAGTCCTCCGGAATCACAGTGAAATGCTTGACCGTCAAGATTCTTGACCATGGGTTTGGTGGAGGTTCCTGGATGACATATTTCTTATTTGGTTACATGGTTAGGCTAAATTGAGAGAGTTTTTGCAGTTTGTTGATTCCCACCATCATAGTGTAAGGTATACCTGGGAATTTTCGGTTAAGGAGATTTCTTACTTAGACGTTAAGGTCTCTCTTGAAGGAAGTAATTTGACCACTAATGTATTTTGTAAAAAAACGGACACGGATCAGTACGTGGATTATAGATCATGTCATCCGACGCATGGAAAGTCATACCTTATGGACAAGCACTATAACTGAGAAGAATATGTGAATCGAATCAGGTCTTCAAAAGGAGACTTCACGATCTTCAGGGGTATTTGCTTATAAGAGGATTTAGTGCTAGTATTATTGAACAGCAATTTCAGAAAGCAAAAAAGGTAGATAGGAATTCCCTCTTTTGCCGGGAGATTGGGAGTAGAAGAAATAAAGATAATGGGGTACCATTGGTTGTAGATAATCACTCGACGCTTACGGGGTTGGGTAGGATGATCTACAGTCTTGGTGTGAGCATTTTGTATGCGTCGGGTGACATGAAAGAAGTTTTTGAAGAACTGCCGAGAATTAGGTTTAGAAGATCAAGGAATCTTAAAGACGAATTGGTTAGAAGTAAGATCAAGAATGGTATGAGGATGTGTGGAAAGGCCAGATGCCAAATCTGTAATTTTGTTGAGGAAGGAAATACCTTTTATGATGACGCCCGGAAGGAGATTTTATGCTAATTTTGGATTTGATGGTGATTCCAAAGGTGTGATTTACCTTTTTAAATGTGGTAGAAGAGATTAGTACCATGATAACGGGGCGTTGTCCGGAAACGTTGGGGAGTTTTTTGATTAAAAAATTTTTGTGATGATGATGATATATATATATATATCATATATATTATTATCTTATTCGTTGAATTATCTTAGCGGTAATGCAACGCTCACTCTTCCGTGGCAGTTTGAGCAATCTGGCTCTCTAGATGTGCGCATGTTAGTATTGTCTCACCTGCGGTTGTCACCGGCAATTGCTGGAGATATGTACATGGCGTGCTCACATCTGGACTTTTCCAAGCTACACTGATGAGCTGTAGAACAGCGAAACACATGTCTGTTGATTGAACTATATATATATATATATATATATATATAACAATAATAATGAAAACACAATTTACTTCATAAGAACTTTTTAACAGCAAATTTGTTTCGTATGGCAAGGACAGAGCTTGGCACACAGTCATCAGGTAATGATTGCGTTTGATGTTATTGTGAACATGAGTTGTTTGACGTATGGGTTGCGTCATGTTTGGGTCATATTACAAGAATTGAAAACTTATTTTAACTTAACGTTTGCTAGTAAATGTTTTTTCCGGTGTCTACAGGTAGATACAAGTTCGTTCCTTTTGTTGAGAGAGCTTAGTTCAGGATGGCAAATAATGATGAATTTTTCGTGAAGGCAGAGATTGCATCGTTTAGTCTTATTCGAGTATGGTTGGCATTTCTTAATAATTTTCCATTTTATTTTCACTTTTCCTTTTCCTTTATTGGTTGTCAGGAATTCTTAGGTTCCCAAGAGCCAATGAGAAAGAAGGAATAAGCAGTGTGCGGGGAAAATTCCTCCTAGTAGAAACTGGGCTGAAGCCCTTATGGGACGAGACCGCATGTTAACTTGGATGACGACTTACGATGGCACCAGTCGGCACAAGTCGTCTTAAGTTATTCCCTTCTCCTTGTTCCCGATGTTATTAAGGGAAAGTTAAAGGTTTAAAAAGTTCATCAGTACTCCCCTGTTTGTCTTTGGGCTTCTCACTTTATAATCTATTTGAGAATGACTCTTTAAGAAGTCGAATTTGACGTGAAATTTTAAAAAGGCTCAGATTAGTCGAAAGCCAACGCGTAAGTCATCGCAAGTAGGCCATCAAATGAGGCGGCATCTACAACTTTCTGTGGCTGGTGTTCTCGTTTTATTAGGACTTTCGACTTTGCTCGTTAATGAAACAAGTATACCTTTAGTTGACATAGTCTAAATGCCTACCCACTTATTGTGTTGTTCTACATTTTCAATATTTTCACCCTCGAAATAGTCTCGTTTTTTAGAAGTTTGCAAAAGTTTATTCGCCACACGTGCTAAAGCAAATTTTCGGTCGGCCTGAATATCCTGATAGTGTATGGTAGTCGATGATAGAGTATGGTTGCCGACGATAGTGTATAGTGGTCGATGGTAGTTGATGATAGTGCGTGGTAGTTGATGGTAGTCCATGATAGTGTATGGTAATCGATGATAGTGTAGGGTGGTCTATGGCAGTGTATGGTGGTCTATGATAGTGTATGGTAGTCTATGATAGTGTATGGTAGTCTATGATAGTGTATGGTAGTCTATGAGAGTGTATGGTAGTCTATGATAGTGTATGGTAGTCTATGATAGTGTATGGTAGTCTATGATAGTGTATGGTAGTCTATGATAGTGTATGGTAGTTTATGATAGTGTATGATAGTCGATGATAATGCATGATAATTACT
>JBAHVQ010166015.1:0-20149 GCA_036872915.1 Nanipora kamurai | reverse complement strand
GATACACCCGATAAAAGAAAGTTTTTACAACAATCGCATCTCCTGGCTGTACATGCAGAACAACCTGTACCAATATTACCTCTGTCCTTGGTATATAAGTAAATACAAATTACAAAAGACAAAATTTGGCTGACGCTACTCTGAGTTTCAAGCGCTCAGGCGATCATCAGGAAACTGATGATCGCCTGAGCGCGACATTAGATTAATCGTATTGAATAATCATTTGAAGGAAAAGCAGATTACCCTCTATTCAGTTGATAGATCTCAAATTTTCGTCTAAGCTGGAATGTTTAAATTTGTGACGCATGGTTTAATACATTTCAAGTGAATGTAAGTTGTCTGATGATCGCCTGAGCGCGTGAAAATCAGAGTAGCGACAGCAAAATTTTGTCTTTTGTGTTTGCTTATTCGCTCTACCAGTGACGGTACTGAGCGCTTCATACCAACGTTGTAACCATCGTGGCACTCATCATTGGTGTCTATATATATATATATATATATATATGCGAGTGTCTGTGTCCATTTATGTTAATTGGGTTTCCCTTTTAATTCTAATATTAAACGTGCTTCGCCAACGATAACTAAGCTGAATAAAACGAAGCGGTAGATTGAATTTGATTAGACAGATTTTATTTATTTCCGGAGATGGATACATAGATCATTTAGATCGAGTTTTGATTCTCAAAATGTGGTCCATTAGTGTATGTCAGCAGAATTTTAGAGTTGTTGTATGCTGGTATTCTACTAGATGCCTTTATCATAGTCATGAACGAAGGTTAAATGAGGTGATGAAAGGTATCGTCTAATAAATTAAAAATTTGAAATAAAATCTGAATATATCAATGGAAGATTTAACTGATTTGTATGTTTATTGGTAAGTCTACCTGACCTTTTATACAAAAAATGACATCAGCAAAAAGATGTAGCGAAAGGGATAACTTTCTCCTGAAGTTGTTAGACTTGGATTAGACGGATTTGTGACTCCTGCTGTGTTTTTAAGCTCTGATTAACCAAATTAAAAGATCTACTTATGAAAAGAGGGATTAAACGCAGGAACTGAGGCCTTTTCTCAATTCTGGAGAGGTAGAGGGCATGATACCATGGCCTGGGCATAACTAAAAAGGAATCTGCCTTTGATTCATTAGTTTTACTTATCCATTCAGCGTTGTCAACTGAAGCAATATCGACTTTCCTTTTGGTCTCTATTTAACCTTGCAATGGCTTTGTTGTTAAACAGGGAGAAGATTTCTAAATAAAAACCAGCGATTTATCACAGAAGGCCATTAAAATAATGCAGAGATAAAGTCTGATACATTGTTTTAAGAATGACTTAAGGAGGGTTAAGCATACATTTGTTTGCTATTTTCATTTTTTTTCTTTTTTTGGTCGTCTAAGATGTCTGGTTTATCTCATGCTATAAGCCATTTGCAAAAAGGTATAATCTTGTGTAAGACGAGGTTATAAAATCTTAAAAATATAGTTGCATGGAAAGTGACTGAGATTTATAATACCAATTGGAGCATTTATAGGAACATCAAAATCCACCGTTCACACAGTGACTCGGTTTAGGAGTAGCGAAAGCACATATTAATTGTGAAAATAGGAAAAATTATTATGGTGGGAACAGAAATCTAGGTCACCGAGCAAACGCAAGCCACACTCGTAAATGCAGATGTGGGTCTAGATATGACCAAAAAAACTATTCCAGGTAGCTTAATCTTTTCATTAGGAAATAAACGAAGACTTTCGGATCGATTATCCATCCATCAAATAATAAAAAACCTGCACAGTAATTTACAAACATAAAAGCAATTTTAATTCTTTCCTGCCCAGACATCTCCCTTGGGCAAGTAAAACCGTCTGGATCTCAGGTAAATGGACTAAAGATCTATCCGAACAGAAAAGACTTAGGAACAACAAAATTACCTGATCAAAATGACGCAAGAGAACGCTTGGATAGAAAAAGATAAAGGAATTATGTGTGAAGATAAATATGTTCAGTCAAATTTGTCATGAAAATCAATAACATTTTAATTAGAGAAGAATGAACAGCGGTGAAATTAAGCCTAGGTAATTTCAATGTCTGATCTTGGAATTGGAAATTAAGACAATTGTAAGGTCTTGGGTTCTTTACCTCTACAGTGTATCCAAAACAAGGCTACCTTATTAAAAATTATGATAAATAAATTTGCTTTGTCATGGTGGGGATAAAAGCAAATCTGTTTTGGAGATAAAAGAGTCAGGGAACTAATGCATAACTATGACAACAACATTTTAGCTTGGAGCAGTTGAGTTTCATAGATTAAACCAAAGGATACAGTTTTAAGTGATTTCGATCAATAATATCAGAGACAAACTTTTTTTTAATTAGTCAAAATATGACGTCAACAAAATGACGTCCCAGATCGTCTCATTTACATATCACCCGAATTAAAATTTCAGTCAAGAACAAGGTGAGATAAAGAAAAACTGTAGAAGGTGTTCCTCTAACATTTTAACAGTTCATTTGATTGAAACATACTAACTTTTCACTTCAGAGAACTACAGCTATAGAGATATTTTAGTAAGGTGATTTGAACATCCTCTAAATTTTAGAATTTTTATTTATTAATTTCAGCAGTTTTCTAAGCTTTTCGTCTTAAACATGTCCCTTAAACTACATGAGTATCACTTTTTAATCTATTTTTTCAACATTGCATTTTTTACCTATTTTTTAATATTTTTAAATAATTTTCATGCTTGTAATTTACTAGATGGTCTTTTGTTACAGGAAGAATGGATAGTGTTTCCTTCATAAACTCTTTTTTCTGATTGGGACAATGTTCTTAATCAACAAATGTTGTTATCGACAAATTACATTTAAAAAGTCCTAAATTTATCCAAAACTCCAGATCATTTCAGATCACTTTTTCATCCTTAAAAGTGCAACTAACCCGTGGACAACAGCAATGATCTAATGCAAGATTAATTTTTTGCAACCTTGATGTTACAAAAGTTGTTCTTTTACTTTACAGCTCAACTAGGGAGGAAAAATTTCCACAAGTAAAGAGTTCGATTGAATCGAATTATTTTAATTCACTACCTGCCACAACTGAAGTGGTTATCTTCCCTTATTATTGTTGTATCTTTCCTTATTATTGCTATCATGTATTGTTATCTTTACCATCCACGTTGTCGTTTCCGTTGTAGTTGTCATTGTTGTAATAGTTACTTTTCTCAGTGGCAGGAGTAGAAGGAAGGTCACTGGTGGATCCATGGTGGGGCCATTTCGACTATATACCCCGAACAGAAATTGGAAAGGCAGAGAGCGATACTTTGTTTTCCAAAAATCATGAATCATATGTTATGTTACCACCTAGATATGTACTATTCTCGATTGCACGCGTTGTTCGAATACCTCAGTAAAGAGTTAATATTAATTTAAATCAAGTATGGCTGTACATTGACGTTGAATGCATTTCAACTTCTAGATTGATGTTATTCTATACGACTTAGAGAAACGTAATCGCTGGGGAACTTTTCAGTTCCGTATTTGAATTATTCTTTAAGAAACCCAGTGGCAGACCTCCTATTAAAAAACATGGACAACTTCTGTTGCAGTCCCCCGACAATTCCTAGATTCATCAGGGAAATGGCACACCAAAACAACCACTATTGTCTGGATCCGTCAGTGAGTAAGATTGCCCCTTTATCCCAAACAGTCACTTGGAACTGTTTCATTATTTCTGTATCAACTATTACTACTTGCCACACTTCTATTCAGTGTTTGACGTGTTTTCTTCTTGTCCTGAGCTGGGCGAGTTTTCATAATGCTTTAATATAATGACTATAACAGCTGCCCTGGTTTAAGACCAGAAAAACGTAATCATTTTTTTGGACTTTGACATCTTTTATCCTTTTTGAGTTTTATGATGGAGCAAAATTGGTAGTACTTATGCCAGAAATCAGAACTAATCAAATCCTTGAGTTTCGTGACTCGAACCCTGCATTTGATCTAAGTTTTTTGTGAATTTCCTATATTTTACAAATATAAAAAGCCTGTCTGTTGTTGGCTAAGTCTAATTGGAGTCGCGATCGATCGTGCTTGGCATGCGTTGTCAAGATCCCCGACAACCTCTTTAGCATCAGATTAAGTCAAGACGCAATCAGTTTTTGTTGTTCTGTTGCATTCTTAAGGGGGTTTCCCAGGGTAATTTTTAATAGGAGACTGGAAACTAATTAAAGATCATTGGTCACGCATGCGTAGATAGCGATCTTGTCGAATCATTATTCTATCACGACAATACATCTGCATCACTACAGATGTAAAATTTTTGGATGTTGCTTCGGTGAGTTTCTTTTAAACTGACAATTAACTCCTTCCTGGCTGTATAGGTACTCAGTGACCTATGGAGACTCAAGTATTTGACTCTGGCTAACGCCAGACGATTTTACTCGCCAAGGGCCGGGAAAGTCCTCGGCCTGGAAAGGGTTAAAGCAAACAATGAAGCTCAACAACATATCTAATTTCCAAACTTTGTTGATGAAAGAGAATTTTTAAAAATCCACTTAGTCTATTGCAAAAAAATCTACCAAGGCAAGCTACCCTGATATTTTCACATATTATTCTTTAAAGAAATATTTACTCCCATACCAATTTTCAGACAAATTTAGCGAAGAAATCTGAAGATAATTTGTCTTAAATGTAATTGTCGTGAAAATATGCCGATTTTCCAACACTATTATTACGATCTTAACAATCGAAAATTTCACCATTCGACAAATATCTCATATTTATCATGCCTTTTCTAAAGTTGGACACACTTGCACCGAAATTACAACTATTTTAAAGATAGAAATGCCCAAAAGTCGAGACTGCTCTAATTACATTTAGTAAACAAAGAAACTATAGGGATTCACCTTAAACAGTGCATGATGTAAAGAAAATATGGTGGGAGAGCGTTGGAAAGACCTTAGAGCGCAGCACTTAAGACAATTTCAAGACTTCAATAAGTTATAGAGTCTGGAATATTGGGGGGATCCGCGAGGATATGGATTTAACAATCATTATAGGAGTTTTTTTATAAATTGAACACACTTGCTGCTTCCAATAAAAAAGCAGGAAAAAAACATGATTAGCAAGATTTATATTCACTCTCAGAACTATTAATTTCATAAAGAAGTTACATAGATATCCTGTCTACAGACCCTTCCAGTCTGAACTCATAAGTTAAGCGACAGATTTGGAGAACAACTTCAAAGTTCCGACAAAAAACACGTAAATTTTTTGTTTTGTACTCCAAAGTGCCTTTCTAATTTATATGTACAAGAGGTCTATTGGAAAAACAAGCTGATCCAAAAAGAACGACGATATGATGAAAGCAGGCAAGTAGATAGCTGCAGCCGGGGTTCAGTCCTTTCAATTTTTGATCAAAATTCAAAACACTTTGCGTGGAAAGTCGAACAGGAAGTCAGTCAGAATGACTAAAGTTTGCACCGTACTCTGAATGTGGATATTTTGTGAGTTGGACCGAACAGAGTGAAATGATGTTTCAGAAATGGTTGAAGCTGACTGTTCTCCCCCGTGATTAAGCTTTTCCGGCTCACATTGTTTGGAAGTAAAAACTTCCACACAATGTGAGCCGAACGTCTGAGGTCAGCATTTCAATATTCATAAAAGAAACTCAGTCTTAGCATCAGAAAGACAATCAGAGCAACAAACGAGTTTTTAGGCGGTGTATTCGGGCCTGGAGCAGGGAATTTGCAAGATACTCCGAAATGCAGCCCAATTTTCAATTACTAGATATCCCCAAAACGCTCTCTGCCGATATGTGTATCCCTATACGCTTTGTTTGTGTAATGTTGGATGACTTCAGTAAAGACGTAACTTTCGTGTGAGTGCTCAAGCCACGCAATCCATGTACGAGGTTCCGTACAATGTAAAATAAGAACAAGGCTTTCATCTTTATATTGCTACGTTAAAAATTTCTGATGGTGTGCATGCCTTAGGAATACCTTCCATTATGCTGGCGCCAGTTGCATAAAGCTGCACAACCAAGACGAACTTCTAAAAACAAACGTTTTGTTCGGCGTGCACACTAACACAGATTATAACTGAGGAATGAAAACAACGTCTACTAGGTGAATATGCAAAATGGTCGTAACTATATGAATAACAATTTTCTTCTTTTTCGCATTAGACGTAAAATTATTGCAGTCCAATGACTCAACAATTTTATACTATTGACAAGTGTCGATTAGACAGCGACTTTCGCGAATTAGAGAACAATGACTTTCTTTCTGTAGTTGCGTCAGCCATTTTTGACATTGACTTGGACAGTCTGAAATACGTCTGTATACGATCATTCTTCAGTCTTTGGCCGTAAACGTCAATCGCAGTTATAACTTATCCCGTTGTTGCAGATCATTCCAACGTCAGCCGGCCTACTTCCAACATATGGAAAGACGCCAGACCATACGGTGAACGACCGAACCCTGATACTGGATTTTATAGTCGACGACATCTTTTAAATCTACCTGGCTTGGCCGGCCCGAGTTATGGACGATCTCGTAAAAATTGTACGACAAGTAAGGATTTCGTAGATCGTGATTCCGTGTGAGTATGCGCACGATACAATAAGTAGAGATTGCATCCGATCATTGGGCGTTTCTCGTGTCTTAGATTTTTGAACAAGTCCAAAATCTTGATGTCAGACCAGGGTTTTCCCTCAAATAGTCCTCTTTGGATTCTAAATGATTCCTTTTACCAAAAGTTTAAGTTCTCGGGGAGAAAAGTTGGAGAAAAAATCTCAAGCTTAATTCCAGAGAGAAACGTTTCACAGTTACATTGTTTCTGACCTAGGCCGTCTCTGTCAGTACACCTTTTCGCAGACCTCTCTACGTGCTTCGAAATACAACTTGGTGACCACTTCGTTCTCCACGCTAGTTATCAACACGATTGAGTGCCTTAATCGCATGGAGGGCAATAATGTGGACGTTTAGACATAATTTAACTCGTTTCGCGTAACAAAACAATAATTATTCCAGTTCTAGTCTACTCATAGACAAACTTCCAAGACATAAATGCGAGTTTTCAAAATTGAATTGGTTTTTATTTCATATTGATATAAAAAAAATAAAAAATGTTACGTTTGCCCGTGGGCACTGGTGGTTCTCACTACTCAACTGATCGCGTGGTATCATATTTTATTAGCCAGCATTCGATGTTCAGGGAGGACTTATATTAGTTAAATAAGTCAAACGACTAAGGTAAAACTTTCAAAGAATGACGACATTCAGTTCAGTAAGTCGGTGATTGGGTTTATTAATGTCAGTGCCGCACTTATGTTCAAGGAATCGAAGATTCAGATCATATCTTTAGTAAAGAACATTAGTCAGATAGTTCAGCTTGCAACGCCATTGATTTTATCCAAAAGGTAATTAATTTGCCTGATTTGAGGCCATTTGGTTATTGTGATTGGTCTAGAAATGGCCATTTATTAGCGCGAATTGGTTTAGATGTTTTGCCTGATCTGCGCCGACTTAGCAAAGATGATTGGTTTGCTACAAACCCTGATTTGTCCAGAGATTCCTGTCCTTGGAGTTCTGATTCTTCAAGACTTTAGGCTTGATTACATGTCGATGTTTACACTCGAAATCGCTCCGGTCTCTTTTATTATGGGAGATCGTAGTGCTTGCGATTTGAAAGGCAACGGTGTAAAATTGGTATGGTAAATCTACATACATTATAACGAAAAGTTGAGCACTTGTTCCATGTAATCAAGGTAAAATTGGGAAGATCTTATACAGAGATTTCAGCGCCAAGATAGATGCTCCTGAATGTCTCATGGATGACAGCCGATGATACAGCAATTGTTAACAGGTAATAGTTTGATTATTGTTTAATATAACTCACAGACAAGAAAAAAACAAACGTCGTCGAGATCGTCTTGAAGAAATTTAGCAAATAAGTGAAATTAAGGATCGGAATCATCGAGTTAACTTCATATTATACTGTACTATCCTTTCAAGTTTGCATATGGATGTCTCATGTTAAATACTGTCTACAGCTTCACTTACAAAGTGTTAGTTGTCAACCTGTCAGATAAATACTGGATTTTACCTTCATGACGTTCGACGGGGCCTGTTGTCAGGTTCGTATGCTGGTGCAACGATTTGTTGTTAATTCGGAGGTCTCATGCTGAGGGAAACAGTTACATGTATCTTTGCACATGTCTGAAGACATTAAGTGCAGTCAAAAAATTGTGGAAATCACTTAGTTATCAATGTTTCTGGTTTTTAAATCAGAACTACCAGACAATTGCTCGTACAGCAGTAATTGAATGGTTATATTATATAACCATGATATGTAATGCAAGCCCCGTTGAAAAACACCGCTGGCGATACGGGATCTCCGTTGAAATATTGTAATTGTCATTATTACGATATTATGGTAGTTGATAAGGTGAATCGGTTGATAAATCCCCAATAGGAGCTTGTATCCCTGAACGTTTGAGTCCAAACTCTTGACTAAGGTCACAAAAATCCTAGATCCGCCTCTGAAGTCGGCTTCCATTGTTTTGATGTATATTATTAATACCATTCAATTAGAATAGAATGCTAAAAGTATGCATCCAATTAAAAGTATAGCACGGTGCTATAACCCGTATGTAGCACAGCACAAAAAGATACTAAGCAATGCAATCAATCTATGGATTTAAGATTTAGCCTTGAAACATACTCAGTAAAACACATACAAATGTTTACCAAGAAAGTAGAGGATGTAAAAATTTTCGTTGAGAAAACACTTTTTGCTGTTAAAGTTTGATGGAAATCTCGAAATCCAATCAACAGATAAATCATCTTCAAAGCATTAACTCACCTCACTACCAATGAAAACAAGACTTCTCTTCCATGAGCACGGATTCGAAATAAAACCTTGCTACATTCCTTAGACCTTTTACCACTGAAAAGCTCCAAATTTCATCCGCACAGGAAGCCATCTTTCAGTTACTCTCGTCCATGCTCTTGGTATCGGATTTCCCACTTGGTATTAGCTTAGGTTTTCTTTCGAAAATTCATCTGTTAGAAAGCCAAACTGTCATTTCACCTTCTCACAGATGAATTTTGATACGAGTTTATCCATGTGTGCATTAGTCCGAATTAACTCGATAGTCAACGTTCGTTAAAACTTAACCGAACATGCTCCAAAGCAGTTGACCGTCTTTCAATAATTTACGGCCGAGTAAGTCATTAAAAATTCGCTTTTTAAAAACAGCATACCCCGTGGGTAACCTCCATTGTTGGCTGATAAAAACTGAAAGTTATTGTCGGAACGCTTACATCGCTCTAAATAATGATTTTAAAACTAAAGTGTTGTGTCGGCAGTATGGAACAGCTTGTAGATAATCAAAAGGGTTGGAAAACTGAAGGAACTTAAGAATGGAGAAACTGACGTTTCGAGCGAGGGCCCATCATCTACATTTTGTATCAAGTCGTATTGTATCGTATGTAAATGCTATCGTGTGGGTTGGACTTTCAAATTGTCCTGTTGACCACTTATATATAAGAAAATGGTAACATATGAATAGGAATGCCGGGTTTTCTGTTGGAAGTGCGGTATCGTGGTGCTGCGCTTTAACCATGGTTTACGATGCCGTTTTGGGGTTTTTTAGAAAGATTAAGTACTTGAAAGTTTTCCAGATAAATTAACTTGTTTGAGTAGTCCACCGTTTGGAATGCATTTGATGGCCCAGTAATCCATGATTATCATTACGAATCGCTTTGTCCACACAGTCGCATTTCGTTGCTGAGCAGTGCTCAAAAAAGTCCGAAGAATACAACAACTGATCCACCTATAACTGGGTTGCGAATGGAGCAAAAAAAAGGCTTTGGAGCACCAAGTTGGCTGCCACGAAATTTTGTAAGAGTCGCAGTTGAAAATCAGATTTGGGTATCATTCTCGCGTTCTCGGACAACAAATGTTAAACAAGGTGTAGAACGTTTAGCCTTTGTATTCCTTAGTGCTGATGAATATGTTATTTTGTTGTTTTTTTATGGTACTGGTCTGGACCAGAATCGTCGCTTAAAACAATACTCGTAAGCAACCCATCAGATCAATAAAACATTTTATTGTTAAAATAAAATGATAAAAATAAAATGTTCAATTGTGTTCTTTGCAACTTTGGAAAGTATTTCCTTGTTTTTACCTTCTATTCACAGGCTACCAATTAGAATTTGTTGATTATTTCTCAGCATTTCGCACTCTTAGTAGAAGTACGCGCGATTTGTCTTTCACTCTGACTAAAATTAACCGTTCGATATCATTATTTGTTTTTTTCTAAGAAATATGAAATTGGGTACAAAAAGTAAGCTCGCGAAGACTACTGGACTTGAGTTAGTAAAATGGCGCCGTTGACTTCAAAATTTTGAGAGCTTGCCATAGGAAACTCGAGATTCAGTTGTATCAAGATCAGTGAGTTCAACCCACAAACATGAAAATGAGCCTTATTTGTTATGAAAATTCATCCCCACTCTAGGAAAAATTCCTCAAGAGAGCCTTTTAATTTGATTAAGATCAGATAATTTTATACATTAAACGTGTTTAGTTGCAATTGACCGTTATTCTAGCCAAGATTCAAGAAACCACCATGGTTTTCAAAATATTTTCCCACAAGTTCAATTAAGGAGAAATCTTTTAAACTAAGCAGATGTTACGTATTAGAAATGTCGATGAGATCGTGTTCTTGTTTTGAAAAAACAATATATCATTGCTACTACCAGTTGACCAGTGGGCCATTGCTCGAAATGTTAGTTTACTGTTTTAAAGTCCCCTAAATCCTCTGACATGAAGAAGTGTTGACAAAGCCGTAAACATTGTCAAAAATTAAAAATTTCTAAACGATGGTGGTTAAATACTTTTTCTTTGACTAATATAAATTTTCTTATTTTTTTTTCTTGGTTTTATATCCATAAATTTATTGGATACGGGGATTTGGTGGTTTCCAAATAACTCTGCGAAATAATCCTCATATGCAACCGCGGGCAGACGTTCATGGTGCGGGTAATCATCACCAAGACGGTCAGCAACGCCGGATTGCGGACAGTTCAGACTGGATAAAGACTGAGAAGCCACCACAAAATAATATTTGAAAGGAGCCACCATAAAAATATTTTGAAAGATTAGTGTTATCCAAAACAAAGGATAAAAAGTCAATAAAAGATAAATGATCATATGGATTTTAAAATTGTTTTTCTTAAGTTTATGTCTAGTTATGTATTTCTTTAAATTGTCGCCACGTCTTTCTAATAAACCATCGCAGAGTGAATTTCTCCACAAAAATGTTTTGAAAGGTTGGTGTTATGCAAAGCAAAGTATAAAAATCAATAAAAGACACACGATAACATGGATTTTTAAGTTGTTTTTCTTAAGCTTATCTTACTTCTTTAAATTGTCGCAGGATCTATCTGAATTTCTCCATAAAATATTTTGAAAGATTGATGTTATGCAAAAGAAACATAAAATAAATGAAAGATAAATGATAACATATGTTTTCAGGATGTTTTCCTTAAGTTTATGCCTAATTATGAATTTTCTTATCCTGTCGCTGAGTCGCTTTAAACTGTCGCAGTGTGGATCTCAGGTTGGAAACCATTCGCTGTTGTGGTCATGTAATTAGTGTTTAAGTGAATAGTAGATAACGTGATAGGAAATTCAGAGAAACTAAATAGTACAAAATGATTTCTTGTACCACGGTTAGTACATCACTTTTCATGTACAATGAGGTTCATTAAATGATGTAATGAGATGAGAACTGATGTTATAGCAAACTTTTCTGCCACTGCCCAGAGGCCTTCAAAGTCCATAATCCTCTGCTTACGGTCAAAGAAACTCAGGTTCAGCCGGCTGGTGGACATATTTGTCGTTGGGTTAGTAAGGGATTAGGAAATTCGACTTACTTTTTATGTTTCTACTCGGGAGTTTAAGAAAACACCATGTAGATCTCAAAGACGACGCTGGCGTAATTTTTTAATGCAACGTCTATCCCAAACAAAATTTTGATCAAAATAGCATATAAATGTCATCTTGTATCGGCTGTCTACCCAACGCAATTTCCAATACAATAAATCTACCTATGAGTAACAATAATTGAGGGTTCTGAAGTATGTGGGAATTCATTATTATTTAAAATAAATCGATTCCTTGGGTCAAAACATTAGTAGAACAACACTCCCTCCTCTTAGCATTGTCTAGAGGTCTACTTACTTGTTCTTATCATGGGATTATCATCAAATCTGTGTATTATTAGTGAATGTATGCAAGTAAAATAACGTTAATTTGTAAATTACTATTTTGATAGTCTAATTCTGTCGTTAATATTCAGGTCTTAACCTGACAAATGTCCTTGCCTCAGTGGGAAAAAGTCTCTTGGATACGCCCTTTGTTGACACGCTTTCAAAATGTTTATATCCGACTATGATCTATTTCGCGAGTTTTTTTGAATAAATTTTTTGTTGCAACTGGTTGCACTGATATTATTACGGATTTCACGAGAGAGACTAAGGATTACGACAATAATACCGGGAGCTTTCCGGAAGTCTTTAAATCATAAAAAAAGAATGTGTTAGGTTTATTAAGTCGGATGATTTAATTCCGCTGAAATGGTTAGAAATATGAAGATGTGCAATAAGTATAAAAATATATTCTTATTTGTGTGTTGTTAAGTTATTCTTTTTCGTCTGGAGTCACTTCCGTTGGGACACTGAGCCATCCGGAATCCTTATCCTGAATGTTAATCCGGACGTTCTATCTGAATTGTTGGATTATCATCCACTTGCAGCAAAAATGTCTTGTTTGACCATGAATTCTGAAGTAGATGCGGTTTACTCTTTCTTGTGGTTTGCTACGATCTTACTTTAGATACAATGAAAAGGATCTCAGACGGTTCAACTGAACTTTAACGTGCTGAAGTGCTAAGATTAACAGAATCAATTGCCTGAATAGGTGGATTAGCTGTTGGCTAGATAAACGGAAAGGGTTGTTCATATGGGAACATGGGGGCAATGAAACACAGTCTCAAGGAATATTCTTTATTAACCTTGTTCTCACGGTTTGTATTTAAAAAGGACGGAGTAAGCCGGTCAATTCGGGCACTGTAGCGGTGTTAGATTGCGAAAGGGCCTATATAGTAATGAGGTTTAGATACTAAACGGGTTAATTGAAGAAAAAAACATACGAAATTAAATAGAAAATACCGTCGTTTATAACAACGCATCTATATTTAGTGGGTTAAACAAGGTAAGAATGAACGAGTGAGGACAGAAAATGGTACCACACATAACAAGAGGTCCGTATTAAGCGGTTAATGTTAGAGAAAATCTATGTCGAGGGGCGCAGACTGGTGTACTTCATCATGAGAGGCCCTATCAATTGGCGTGAATGAATGAGTAGGCACGGAAAACAATGATACAAAAGTAGAAAGCGGCGTAGCCACTGTTAAACGATGCGCGTAAAAAAGCTAAAAGGGTCAGGGAACGGCCTAACAAATAGAATACGAGGAACTGACGATTCGAGCGAAGGCCGGAGTGTAACATACTGGGATACAAAATCAAGGATTCAAGGCGATGCTTTTGTGGGACAAAGAAGTCATTTCACGAAAAGATAACCAGGGGTCAATTTAATAAAATTATTACACTTGTAATTTGCAAGCGTGGCTGTCGTTTCCAACCTCAGAAACAATGGCTACGCTTGCAAAATCCAAGTGTAATAACTATATTGTCCCCAGTTATTATAATTGTCCCCAGTAGGACGAAAAAAATCTATAACAAACTAAGAAAGGAAAATAGATATAAATTATTGAATGTCATTTGCTATTTCAAAGGACCCTAGGAAATCGTAATGTATATAAGCTAAAATAATGAAAACCCCAAGATAGCAAAGAATAGAAACTAATGTTTTTATCCACCCGTGCTAGACAAGATGATTAACTAGTAAGGGGATAAGTGATGTTCATCAAAAATAAAATCTAAGTAAATAAAGTGCAAATGCAAGATAAACTTTTTAAATGTTTTTATATGAAATTAATGAACGCTGTCTGTTCGTTTAGACTGTATTTGTTTGGAGTATGGACGGATCAAACTTTAAATTTTGGGTTTTATCTTCTTTAGATTTTATTTTATTGTGGGCAACTTATCCCTTTACAAATATTCTAGAGAATGTCACATTCATTTACAAGTTATTTATTTTGTGTAGGGTTAGGTTTGATAAAAACAGTAGCTTGTTTTCTTTACTCGTTTCGTAGATCATTATTAACCGACTCAGAACGAAGACGAATGAGCCGGAACGAAAAAGTTAAGGGTCCGTAGCATGCAAATTAAATAGGAAACGGATGCCTATTCATGGGAAACAATGTCCTGCATGACGAGGGCACGATTGAATTGGTTTCTTCAAGAGGAAATCCACAAACAGGAATTGTCAGGGATTCATAATGAACATTCAAAGCATGTGATTGAAGCGAGAGGTCCAAACCCATGCTTCTCGAGGATATTTTTGGTATAAAATCTTTAGACAGACTTGTATGCCATCTTGATGACAGAAAATATTTCCAATATTTTGGTTGATTGTTAGGACTCAGACTTAAATTTAGACAAACTTTAAATCTGATTAGTGGTACTGTAAGCGGTGGCAGGTAAAAAGTAGAGTAGTCAACATAATAACTCGAATTTAACTGCTTCGTTCGTCGAACCTGAGGCTGTTATGTGCATAATCCAAACGTTACAAGTGGATGGTATCTGATAATCTGAAGTACGAAATGAGCTAAAGTCTCCATAAAAGATATTAAAAGATATTCATCATTAATGAGCCTATTTACAAATAAGTCATTTTTTCAACGTTCTCAAAATGGCAGGTATGAAATTGTTTAAGGTCCATTCACACTGGACGTTAAACCGTAACGCGACGCGACTTTCCATCAACAAGTTATCATGTCACTCTTATTTTATCAAGCTTCTCATCAGCGATGAATTTATTAGCTTCCGCAAATACAAAAATCGCGTCGCGTTACGGTTTCGGGTCCAGTATGAATAGACCTTTATCCACAGAACTGATGCACGTAGGTTGGTGATTCAAATGAAATTCAGTAGTTTCATATTTGCATTTTCAAAACTTACATTACCACAGAGAAAAGGTTCAAATTTATCGTCAAGTGACCAGAATGAGTTTCCTTACCCTTACAAAAACGCCGTTAAGCCGAAAGAAACGAGTAAAGAGGCAATTAAATGTTGTTCATGTTAGAATTCGGGCTGCAATAGCGAACGTTTAGTGAGATAAAAACGCATTTTGATTTTCGTCGCCATGCTGATTTGCATACATTTATCATTAAGCATCAGTTAAACCACGTGGTTTCTAACTTTTGAGAAAAAGTACACTTATTTCCGCCCCAATCATTGATAAAATTTAGGAATAGGATGTTCTATTCTTTTAAGACAGATATGGTCTTTTTGGGTTTTTTACTGCGGAACAATTCGGCGTCTTGTTTCTTCAAACCTTTGTCAATATCCAATGTTGATGTTGTCCACATGGCGAACGGATTTGATCATGTACAAGGGCTTTTATACTTGATAAAATTGCAATCCTAATTACCTTAAAGCTTCGTTAAAAAGTCAGCGGACGGATCTGAATTCATACTCATGGGAAATATTGGGTTGGCGATTCACATAATGGATAGGCACTTTGCAACTGATTTGGTTATGAAGATGAACATTTTATACGAAGAATACCAACGAGCATGAAATTTTATATAAAATGTCTTCTTAGCTGATTAGCAAGAAGCGTTGTTAGTTTAAAAGCACTAATATGTTCACTAATAACGGTAAAAATGCAGACCCGACGGAGGCTTTTGAAGTTGCTTAAAACAGTTAGTTCAGTAATTACTGCTGTTCGTGTTTTAAACACAGCATAGCTTAGTGAAACTTTACAAATGTTAGATTTAACCCTTAAGAAACCTCTTCCCTTGACGAGGAAAATCGTCTGATGTTGCCAGAATAGAATAGACGAAGTCTGATGCCGCCGCCAAAGAATTGATCAGACCATGCAAAACTCAATAATTCATGAGAACATTTGAAAAGGAATCAAAATTTAATTGGTGTAAAATGTGATACAACCACCAGCGGTGGTATATCGTTTGATACAACAAGTAATGGCGGTTCAGATTCACATATCAGGTCACTCTCCATCCTAGCACACTCAAATTGAGCTCTTTCCGTCTACAACTAACTTGAACGTCATCGTTTTACAAGTATCAGTGGTTTATCGGACATAAAATCCACTCGCCTTCGTCTGGTGCTTGTATATCTGATACAACAACGCCGCTTATGTTGTACTATAGTAAATGTAAATGCGATATAACCACTATATCTGATTGACATATCTGTTCTTTCGCAACTTTCAAATACTCAAATTGGGCTTGTTTTGAGTTAAGATAACTTTAAAATTATCCTTTCGTGAGTACTTTACAACATTTGTGTTGGTCGATGTTGTATCGAGCATGCAACCACGAGCCAAAGGCGAGTAAAATTGCAAATATAATACTTGTAAAACAGATTCGTTACAGCTGAACTTAAACAACGTGTAATGCAAGATTGACGTTTTCCTTCTTTTTTTAATCATTAAAAGATTACAAACATGTGCAATATCTACGCAACTACTCATTATCCTTTAAGTATAACACGTTGTTACTTTATTCAAATTAATTTCAACTCAGCTGCTAAGAAGTGTGTTTTTGTGTGGCAAACGTAATTGAAATTCCTCCTTCCTTGCTTCACTGTATTTACCATTAAAGTCAAACCATATGGTATTAGGACTGTATACATAACATTGTAATAATTAAAGAATAGTGTTCAGTCTTTTTTGTATGTGCATCTTGGAATGTGTCTGAATGCACGAATTCAAAATTTTCTGATGAAAGAATATTCTACGAATGTACACTACACTACCATATAGAAGGCTCGTTTGCACCAGAGTCTCGGCTAAGTTCTCACAAAAAGATTGCAAGTAAGCAATAAATCTGAAGCTTAAAAAATGTATATTTTCTTGATGTAATATTAAACAAAACAAAACACAACCAGAAAGCTATCACCTTGTAAAATCCATGATTCGGATTAAGACAGGACAATAAAATTTAATGGTAATATTTCGCCTGTATTACAAAGACATTGTCAGACCAATTGATCTGATAAATTAATTGGTCTTAATAAAACGAACTTAAATAAAAAAAAATCGAATAATAAAACAATTAATAAAATTGGTTACTACAGTGTAATCACAATATTTGTCCGAGTGCTGAAGATCAGATGATTTCTAGATGTGCCATTCCACATAATCTGTAAATCTGAACGAAGATTACCAGTGTAATAAATGTTCCAAGATCATATTTTTTTGAATATGTTTTTGAGAACCTTTTCGAAAGTATTTTTAAGAAACGGGACTTATCCTTGGCCGATGAACTTTTGTTGACCAAGTATACGATCGGCAGATTGACCTTTCGGCCAAATATCTTCCGGTGAAATGTCAAATCAGGCAAGTGTCTATATCAGCCAAAAGTCTGTTAGCCAATTGTCCGTGCAACTCCTGTTGAGGGGTGTAGTACAGAGTACTTGCTTATTGTTCTCGTCAATGAGGTTACTAATTTCTGTGAATTCTTTCCACACGGTGATGATGCTTGGAGTTTTACTTACAGGCTATCCCCAGACTTTAACGCCAGACGATTTTAAAGGACATTACCATACGTAAACTAAAAAACATAAACCAAGCGGCTTCTTTATGCCATTTATGCCTTTATGTCCAGACGATGCCGATCTCTAAGTGTATTAAGATGGCTAATGGCAAACGATTTTTCTCGTCAATGGTAGACATACCATTAGGGAATAGTTAACACATTTTTTCAAAGAAAGTCAACTTAATTTGTTAATGAGTGTAGAATGAAAAAAAGGTAAGTCCAGCGACTTATTTTAGGAGTCGGTTTCCTAGTTAGTCGTGGTATTTAATAAGATGTCTTAATTATCAATCGTCTGTCCATCAGTCATAGTATTCATTATGTTGGTGTGGTTTTGTGTGGTGTTTATGTGTAGAAAGCCTTCAAGTACTTAGTCGTCTGACATTTATATAATTAACGTCCCGTTCATTATCGTAAGTTTATTCCTTTTTTGTCGCCGTCCTCTATAAAGTATGTGATTGTCGTGATTCTTAGTCATTTAAAGTTGGTCACTTGACTTGTCAATTAGGCGTCCCCTCTGTCGCACGGCCAGATAAACCTAATAAAGTTACAGGTTTTACTTTCTTAAGGGCGTCAGCCTCGCTAAAGATATTTAAACGCCTCAGATTTCATTTATGGACTACACATTCGATTAAGAGGGCATGTACATGTGCACATTTGTTCAGCTAATTTTCTCAAAGAAACCTCTCGTTTTCTAGCACCAGACGGGGAATTAAAGCCGGGAGCATTCAAACTTAAAGAAAGCCGACTAAGAACCCACTTTGAGCTTTTCAAAATGGAGCAGCTTTGTCAGTCGGTCCGTCGTACATTTATATACGTATCATATTGTTTATCCTTTATTTCAAATATAAATTGTGGATAGTTATGTCAAAGAAAAGAAACTTCACCATGTTATAATTAGTTTCTTTCTATTGCCAACCTGTCGCATTTAATTGGTGTTATCTAGTGATCTACTCAATATATCTGCTCAGGAATTATTAATTCACCCCCGACGACATTTAAATTTTACAGAGGACGGAAACGTGCTTAACCATATGCATCCAAGAATCCGCTGACACAGTGAATACTTCTTGGACCATATTTCAATATCTTATAGTTAACCAGCATGTTTTAACTCGTTACAATAAGGAGTCGGCTTACCAGCAACCGTGACTGAAGTACTTACACGTACATACTGTACATATATTTAACTATATATACATATACATAAATATACATACTTATATATTTCCATTTATACAATAGTTTTCATACTACATGCATTTTTATTGGTCGTTACCCATGATGTACGAAAGGACAGGCGTACGGATGGCGTCATTAAAACACCGAACTAATCATAACTCGATCTCTGATGACATTGAACCAATGACATTGCTTCATTTCGATAGATCATGAATGAATTACGTCAAATTACTGTTTTCGTGTTTCTCGATGCCGCTAAAATTCCCCGTTAGCTTCGATCAAACTTTCAAATATTCTTGTTTTATTACTTTGTTTCTTGTGAAACAAACATAAGACGTCACAACACAGTAAGAACATTAGTGATCCAACTGTTTACCACCTCTTGGGTCTTTTCATTTTACTACGTTGTGACGCCATCTGTGAATCTATAACTGAACAGACAACGAAAAAATTAAATATATCAGTTAAATGTGCAAATAATAAAATAATATTAGTAATAATTATATATATATATATATATATATATATATATATATATATACATAAACATTACGGTCGCAACAATGGATTGTGGTATATACCACGATGCTTTAATATGTTTGAGCATACATATATATATATATATATATATATATATATGTATATTAATCTGACTTGAATACTTGTAATCCTCTCGCAGTTGAAAACTAAAGAATCCTGTTCTCCAAACTTGGTAAGTCTTTACTTGAGCTTTCGACTCGGTCTTTGAGTCTTCGTCAGAAGTGATAATTAACTTGGCCGTGTGCTTCGCTTTCTTTAGCCATGAATCTGTGCGATCGTAAGTGGAAATAGCGATACCATCCCTCTGACACGTCAAATAACAACGACGGAACAAACTTGTCAAACAAAAGAAGAAGGAAATCCCACTGCCGTAGATTCCACTGAGGAACATTCAATCACATCCGACGGCACAAAACACCAATAAAAACGAAGCACCTTCAAACCAACCAATCAGACACCCGAACCTCTTACGAACGGACAGACTCATGGGTCAAGAAAGCAAAGCACATGGCCCAGTTAATCATCACTTCAGGCAAAGGGTCGATGGATTTACCAAAATTAACTCTCACTTCTGACGAAGACTAGAAGTACCGAGTTGAAAGCTCAAGAGAAAATATAAAAAATCCGGAGAACAAGAGCCATTCAACTAACAATTATGCATGGATTAGAGATATTTA
>JBAHVQ010165966.1:0-20161 GCA_036872915.1 Nanipora kamurai | reverse complement strand
CAAGTTCGGTTTTTAGGGAATTTGTGCATTAGGTTTTGTTTAATTTTGAAAAATTCACGAATAAAAATCTTGAAGTGTCTTTGCTGGGAATTGAACTCGAGACGTTCCGCACCAGAAGCAACGCTCTGCAACGGAGTCATGGACGGTGCTTCTAAAATTATGGTTACTAGTTCTGCATTTAAGTAATTTCTGCATTAGGATGTATTTAATTTTGAAAAATTTACGAATAAAAATCTTGAAGTGCCGTGGATGCGAATTGAACTCGACACATTCCGCACAAGAAGCAACGCTCTGCAATGGAGCCATGAAAGATGCTTCGAAAATTGTGGTTACTAGTTCTGCATTTAAGTAATTTCGGCATTAGGTTGTATTTAATTTTGAAAAATTTACGAATAAAAATCTTGAAGTGTCTTTGCTGGAAATTGAACCCGAGACGTTCCGCACCAGAGGCAACGCTCCGCAAAGGAGTCATGGACGGTGCTTCTAAAATTATGGTTACTAGTTCTGCATTTAAGTAATTTCTGCATTAGGTTGTATTTAATTTTGAAAATTTTACGAAAAAAAGTCGTGACGTGCCGTGGATGCGAATTGAACCCGAGACGTTCCGCACCAGAAGCAACGCTCTGCAATAGAACCATCGAAGCTGCTGCCGAAATTATGGTTACTAGTTTTGCATTTACGCAATTTCCTGCATTAGGTTATATTTTATTTTGAAAAATTTACGACTAAAAATCTTGAAGTGCCTTGGCTGGGAATTGAACCCGAGACGTTGCGCACCAGAAGAAACGCTGAGCACTGGAGGTATGAAAGCTGCTGCTCAAAGTGTGGTTACCAGTTCGGTTTTTACGGAATTTGTGCATTAGGTTTTGTTTAATTTTGAAAAATTCACGAATAAATATCTTGTAGTGCCTTGGCTGGGAATTGAACCCGAGACGTTGCGCACCAAAACAACGCTCTGCAACGAAGCCATGGAAGCTGCTGCCGAAATTAGGGTTACCAGTTCTGTATTTTAGTAATTTCTGCTTTAGGTTGTATTTAATTTTTGAAAAATTTACGAATAAAAATCTTGAAGTGTCTTGACTGGGAATATAACCCGAGACGTTCTGCCCCAGGAGCAACGCTCTCGATTGGAGCCATGGAAGATCCTGCCAAAAGTATGGTGACCAGTTCTGTATCTAAGTAATGTCTGCTTTAGGTTGTATATAATTTTGAAAAATTTACGACTTAAAATTTTGAAGTTCCTCTGCTGGGAATTGAACCCGAGACGTTCCGCACCAGAAACAACGCTCTGCAATGCAGACATGGAAGCTCCTGCCGAACGTACGCTTACCAGTTTCGTATTTAAGTAATTTCTGCATTAGGTTTTATTTTATTTTGAGAAATTTACGAATAAAAATCGTGAAGTGGCTTGCCTGGGAATTGAACCCGAGACGTTGCGCACCAGAAACAACGCTCTGCAATGGAGCCATGGAAGCTCCTGCCGAACGTATGCTTACCAGTTTCGTATTTAAGTAATTTCTGCATTAGGTTGCCTTTTATTTTGAAAAATTAACGAATAAAGATCTTGATGCACCTTGGCTGGGAATAGATCCCGAGAAGTTCCGCACAATGAAGCCATGAAAGGTGCTGCCAAAATTATGGTTACCAGTTCTGCATTTACGTATTTTCTGCATTGGGTTGTATTTAATTTTGAAAAATTTAGGAATAAAAATCGTGAATTGCCTTGGCTGGGAATTGAACACGAAACGTTCCGCACCAGAAGCAACGCTCTGCAATGGAGCTATGGAAGCTGCTGCCGAAAGCTTTGTTACCAGTTCTGCATTTTAGTAATTTGTGCATTAGGTTGTATTTAATTTTGAAAACTTTTACGAATAAAAATCGTGAAGTGCCTTGGCTGGGAATTGAACCCGAGGTGTTCCGCACCAGAAGCAACGCTCTCCACTGGAGCCATGGAAGCTGCTGCCGAAAATATGGTTACCAGTTTTGTATTTAACTAATTTCTGCATTAGGTTGTATTTTATTTTGAAAAATTTACGAATAAAAATCTTGAATTGCCGGGCAGGCAATTGAACCCGAGACGTTCCACGCCAGAAGCAACGCTCTGCAATGGGGCCATGGAAGCTGCTGCCGAAATTATGGTTACTAGTTCTGCCTTTACTTAATTTCTGCATTGGGTTGTATTTAATTTTGAAGAATTTACGAATAAAAATCGTGAAGTGTCTTGGCTGGGAATTGAACCCGAGACGTATTGCACAAGAAGCAACGCTGAGCAATGGAGCCATGGAAGCTGCTGCTGAAAGCATGGTTACCAGTTATGCATTTTAGTAATTTCTGCATTAGGTTGTATTTAATTTTGAAAAATTTTACGAATAAAAATCGTGCGGCGCCTTGGCTGAGAATTGAACCCGAGATGTTCCGCACCAGAAGCAACGGGCTCCATTGGAGCCATGGACGCTCCCGCCGAAAGTATGGTTACCTGTTCTGCTTATAGGTAATTTCTGCATGAGGTTGTACTTTATTTTGAAAAATTTACGAATAAAAATCTTGAAGTGCCCTGCCAGGGAATCGAACCTGAGACGTTCCGCACCAGAAGCAACGCGCTGCAATGGAGCCATGGAGGCTGCTGCTCAAATTACGGTTACCAGTTCTGGATTGCAATTTGTGCATTAGGTTGTATTCAATTTTGAAAAGTTTACGAATAAAAATCGCGAAGTGCCTTGGCTGGGAATTGAAACCGAGACGTTCCGCACTAGAAGGAACGCTCTGCAATAGAACGATCGAAGCTGCTGCCGAAATTATGGTTACCAGTTCTGCATTTACGGAATTTCCTGCATTAGGTTGTATTTTATTTTGAAAAATTTACGAATAAAAATCTTGAAGTGGCTTGGTTGGGAATTGAACTCGAGACGTTCCGCACCAGAAGCAACCCTCGGCCATAGAGCCATGGAATCTACTGCCGAAAGCATGGTTACCAGTTCTGGATTTAAGCTATGACTTATGACTTAATGGTTTTACTAACGTTTTGCAAAGGCACGATCTAGCGAACGAACAGAAAAAACTGTGTGTCAGAGAATTGAACTCGTCTCTAAAACTTTTTGTGATAATTACGTTGTCTCCAAGCTAACGAAGTCGCCGGATAACCAGCACCAATAATTATGGATCATAATAAAAAAAATCTTTTACAATATGAATTGACCCCTGTCCCACAAGATTTGGAACAAAAAATTTGCTAGGTATATAAACAGCCTCAATAGAGAAGAAATCAAATAGCAAAGTTCACCTCAAGACTTTGGACGCTGAAAACTACATTACAAGTATATTCAGGCACACTACATTAGTTTCTGACAAACAACATCGCCGTATCATAGCCTTTTTCGCAACCAGGTGAAGTATTAGTCATATTCAAAGTGCTACTCTGGTTTCGTGGCCACCAAAAGGTACATGCAATTAGCCGAAAAACTTGGGATTAGCCCAAAAACTTGCAATTAGCCGAAAAACGTGGGCTAACTGCATGTACTTTTTGCTGGCCACGAAACCAGAGTAGCACTTTGAATATGACTAAATCGCCGTATCAGTTCGTAGCCTACACCTCATCACTATGAGTTAGTAAGACGACATTAGTCCTCTCGCGATGCAGCAGTTGCCACATACCATTAATGAGTGTATCGCGACACAGCGAGAAGTGTAGATATGAGGTTTCTAAACAGTTTAAAATTTATGGAAAAAACTTTTTTTTTCTCAACTAGGTGAGCTGAAGTGTTTGATTAGCACAGTGAGGTGCAAAGATAATAGGTTGCTTGTATAATTTTTTTTTGCCAGAATGATATTTCACGGCGCATTTTTGAAATTTTCACCGAGTTGAGCAGAAATTTTCAATAAACACAGTGAAATATAAAGGGAGCTGTTAGTTTTTTTCTTAAATGAACAGCCATTGGCCAGTGCAGATAGCTGTTTCACTTAAGTATGTTCTTTTTTTCTTCAAAGCTTCATGAAAATTCAGTATTTTTATGTAGTAGTTAGAATATGAGCGGTCGATCTTTATGGGCATTAATGGCGAGCCGTTGTAAATGCTCATAAAGATCGGACGCGAATATTTTAACTTACTTATCAAATGAACAAAAGAATGGAGCTTGTTAGTATTCTTAACTTTGATAAAGATCACTCATGTCCAACTGTTGATCTTTATGAAGATTTACAAAGGTATACAAGTGACTTGAATGCTCCGTTTTGATTGCTTGCTGCTCTCATTAATTACTCATCAATTTGATAAAACTTCTTAAAGTTCAGTGTTTTATTTCTAAATAAACTGCCATTAGAAAACCAATATAATATCAATAATTGTTGAAAAGCACATGTATTTCAACTGTAGGATACATTGACTATAAAAAGAAAGTATAAAAGGAAAAATGCTAAATGTCCAGTAAATTTGAGTAATTAACCATCTCACGGGCCCATTCCAAATATCATTCTGGATAATGCCAGACAATTTTCTTCAGCACGATGGTATTGCCATGGCCTAAGGTGTTTCGATCATTGGTTAAATAGTAAATTTCTTGTACAGCTGACTGAATATTGGATAGATAGAAGCATAGCTTTCGCGTAACAGAAGCAACATAGAATTGATTTGTTACTTTATCCCTTGTAAAGAAAAAAGTCACCCCTGCCTGAAGTGATTTTCTTTTAATATTATCAATAGGAATCACAAATTTTCATTCACCATCAGATACGGCATTTTCAGCAGTTAAATGTAACATGCCTATGTCTAGAGTTTTCTATCATGTACCAAAATTGTGCCAAAATGTATAAAATGTAAAATTTGTACCAAAATCCCAATTACTTCAACTAAATTATTATGATTTTAAGATGTTGATGCATTTGGATGGAAATGTTTGTCTGGAATTGATACGAATACATCTACTTCAAATAAACCATTGGTCGACATCATAAATGCGAACCATATAGTGCACTTTGCTTTGCTTCAACAAAACCAAATTCTAGTCAGCTGTCGAAACACATGCCTTCTCTTTCCGAAATTTTTTATCCTGTCCTATTTGGTCATTGGTGTTATGGTTGAATCAAGTCATTGTAAAATTCTTTAATGCATAGTGGAACATGATTTAACTGAGTGAAACTGAAGAAGAAACTCTATTTTGCACATTTAGCAGGAAAAAATCTTCACTCATGAAATATCATAAATATAATCATACAATAACAGCCAAATCCTAACATTTTCCACTTGTTTTAGACATATATATTATACATATATGTAGATATTATATGTATATATATATTTGATATGTATATATATATATATATATGCATACCAAAATTTATATGGTGTATGTTTATTATTTTGTAACCTAAAACTTGAAAAATCCGAACTGACTCAAAGATTTTGGTGACAGGACTACAACATGAAATTAATGTAATTAATTCAACATCAGCAATATCACAATGTATTAATGCTACTTTAATGATGAACATTTCCGACACTATGCACTTAATAATGATCATGTAACTTCTTCAGTTTAACCAGACCATCAAGTTCCACTTTGCATTGTGATAAATTGAGTACTCATAATAACAACAACTGCAAGTTTTTATAATGCTTGGATACTATGCATACCATGGCTGTTGATAAAACTGAAGTGGTTCTCCAAAGAACTGCAGTAAACTCATTAAAAACAAATATAAGGAAAGAAGCACACTTAAAAACTAGGAGTAATAGGCCCTGATCACTTGTTGTAAACCGTATTACCATAAATGCTCCCATCCTTGTTCTAATGCTAAATGTTGGACCCCACTGAAGTCCTCAAAATGACTTGCTGGTCGACTATCTTTGTACCATACGTGCTCTTAACCAAACTTTTTTCTTATTCCATTTTCTTGTTCTGAACTCATTTTTTTTATATTCTTGTTCTTATCTCATATTATTTTTATATTTAATGAGATTCCTGCAGTCCTTATAAGGATTGCTATAAAATACTCCACGTCTTCAAGTCACCATCACAATGCATATGACTGTCAAAGCATCATTTGAATTTTGAAACATATTTTTTTACAAATACCATACCAGTCCAGTTGTTTGAAAGTTATCAAGCTACATAACTGCATTGCAATGGAAATAAAGAGCAAACCTCAATGAAAAAATAACACTGAAGCTACATTACTGTTAAGATAACTAGCCAATGATGTCCTGCAGTGCAAATGCTTTCCATCATCATATTTGATTTTGAGCAGTGTAGTACTGCTTGAAACATTCAAATTTTTCTATTGAATTTACAAGCCAAATTGATGCTTCAAATACTGTAAGAATAAATTTGCTATACAGTAATAAAGTACTGGTCAAACTTGGAGATTGCTCAACATTTTCACACAACTGGACTGTGTATAAAATATTATGTACTCACTAGCTTACTCAGAGAAATGCTTCAGCCCAAATCCTTGCATGAATCACAAAAATTTGTTAACCTAAATTGTTTCCTTTTTTTCTCAAGTGTTGTTAAGAAACATTTATTAATACCTTAATTATTTGGATTAATACCTTGATTGCAATGATGTTATTTTCTGGACCTAATAAAGAATATTTATGTAACTAAATTTATAAATCAGTTGCGTCAACAGATTAATCTTACATCAAATCATAAGTAAATAGAATTAATAAATAAACAGCTAAACAAATAAAAATATAAACAAAAACAGCTGCATAGGGTAAATAAACAAAGATATAAAGAAACAAATGAATTAAATAACTAAATAAATAGAAATAAATTCAAGTATTGAAAACCATCTTATAAACTCAATTTTTAAATCTGCCATAGATTTTTTCTTACAAAGTTACCAAATTGAATGATAACGCTGTACAATGAATGCAAACAAGTATGAACTGAAGTAAAACCAAAGGAGATGGGTTGAAGCACTAATGCCCTCCAGATACTGCACAGTGTTTGGAATCTTTTTATTTACTATTCAACTTTGACATATATTTCAACCTTCTTTTTTTACTTTCATGAAAAGGTTTAGCATTTTAACACATATTTATAGATTTGCTTTCCAGGGGCGGGTTACAGCACAAAGGCTCATGACCCAGAGAAGCCAGTCGAAGCTGTAATACTGCATTGCCACCCTACTCCAACATTTTAGAGATTTACCAAAAAAATGCCTCACATAATCACTTGATGCAAAAAGGGGAACTTTAAGAAGAACTCACAGATTTCTACTGTCAAGAAAACAAAACTGTCCTTGTTAAGAAATATATATAACAAAGTCTAAATATAGAACTGTACCAGAGAAGCACAGCAAATTTGCTGATGTTTTACAACTGATGATTATTATTTTGTTTTTGTGCACTGGGCTACCTTGCTAATTTATAAAAGTCCAAATACTTTTCATTCATAATATGGAAAATCTGCTTAATTCAACAGAAATATTTCAGTGCCAAATGTTGTTGGAACATGTTTCTTTTGTTAGATCTTGATTTAATGGAAATATACACTGATCCACTTGTTTCTGAAGTAACATTATTTTGGAGTCAAAGAAGTTGGTTTTTTATAATTGTAAGTGCATGGGTGAAAACAAAGTTGGATAGTAAATAATTTCCATATGTTGATGTCAGTTAGAGTTTGATGGCATACCATGAATGTAATAATCTACCAGCCTTCACATATCTATTTACAAACACCAAATGGGGTATCCAGAGCACTGTTTCCACTCAGATTGTCTAAAACAAAGAAAAAATCACAAATTTATTATTTGTTTTACACTTAGTTTTACACACCTTGTAGACTCAAACTGTTGCAGACCTTATAAGAACTTATAAATATTCGTATTTAGTTAATCAGGATTAGTATTCATAATTCAAGGACTTCCGGTGCATAAGTGTATATATAGTAGGAACTTTGTATTGGTTTTGTCTTTGGTTAGCTGTACGTGTTCAGACATTTAGTATATAACATAAAACTGGAAGAACCTTTCTGTGGTGTGCTATTCTGATTCATTTCGGGCAAAGACCCATGAAACAGAGCTTCCACCCAATCTTTCGAAAGGCTACAGTATTTGATGATAACTCAGTGAACCAGCAGTCTCCAGGTGCTTTCATCAACTTATTTCATTGTATTGTCCAAGCTGAATATCTATAGTGTTTGGGCATAAAAAAGTCTTTGACTAAAGTGTTACTATCAAACATTGGATGACGAAATTGATCCTTCTCCGTTTCAGAGCTCTGTTAAATTTTCTGCTCATGTTTGAATTTTGAAATGTCAGCAAGTCGGTGAAGTTAACTAACCTGCGTAACCATAGTGACAAGCAAATATCACCCAGGCAACTGAAATACTCCACAGAATCCACCTAAAACTTCCATAGACCACATGCTCTCCTTTGGTCCATTCACGGGGGTCCTCCTTCACCATGCTGTATGGTGCGTATATAACAGTCAACGCAGCCGCAGCTGCTGCCATCCAGATGGTTATAATAGTATACTGGAGAAGTCAGAAAAAGGTGTTTAAAACGACTGTTTATACTTTCAGCACAGTTCTATATGGTAACTATGCCTTGTAGTCTTCTGAAATCTAATACATTTTATGGCTATTATTTAGTGACGTCATCAGATGAATGGTGATGTGGATAGATTTTTTGGCTGGTTTTTTGGTCGGTGATGTGGTCGGAGTTGGTTGTTTAGTAGGTAGCTAGGTTGGTAGGTAGGTAAGTAGGTGGGTAGGTAGATATGTGGATAGGTAGAGAGGTAGAGAGGTAGGTGGGTATAGGTAGGTAGGTGGGTAGGGATATAGATAGATAGATGGGATGGTACGGGATAGATAGGTAAGTCGGCTCGTAAGTTAGTACATAGACAGGTTGATTGGAAGTAGGGCGCTCAAAAACACCTGCCTGGAAACGAGCACTAATTTGAATAGCATTTTAAAAATTTAATTAAATTATCAAACAACAACTACATTTTAACAAAATAATTTCTACTTCTTAAGTTTATTCCGACGGCAAATATTTGTATTCATTTAGTTCTTTCTGGGCTTCTTACTTCGTGTCAAACCGGGTGAACTCAATTAAAAACACTGGCACAAAGAAGGCCATTAATGAAAGTACAAAGAAAAACCAGTATTCTGACACCTAATATAAAATAAAAATCACATTAACTTTTCAAAGAGACTAGTAAAATCAAATTAACTTTTATCCACCTATTTTATTCACGATTGTGATTAGAGCTTGTACAGGCTCTATGTGTAATTAGAAATGAGAACGTAAATATTAATCTATAAATCGTATAATTTTTTCCTCACTTCGCTCTATTGGGCTTTTCCATTCAGTAAAAATGCAAATTGGATGTTAAAAAATTCGTAATTGTGAAATTGTTTCTATAATTAAATAACATAATTCCTTAATACCTGTATTATTATACTTTCCTAAAAGCATTGTATTATTTGCTAATGCCACTGGTTGCCGGATTCGGGTCACAAGTGCGCTCGTATCAGTACTTCGCTGCATCACATATATACAGATCCAAGGTAAAGAATTATTCAGTTTTACCATCAAAATTTTTTCAACGGTCAACTCCCCTCGCTACGGTTTGGGAAAAGCCTACAAGAGTGAAATGAAGCTGAAAGGTGTACGACTGATGGTCTGATGTTTAAGTCTAAATTCTCAATTACATTTGGAGCGTATCCACTCAAAATAACATTTCTGGATGCATAAGGTCGACAAAATTAAATTTACTTCATGAATCTCTGAAATTTAAGATGTTTTTTAAATCCATATGAAAAGGAGGCCACCTCTTTATGATTTTTTGTATTTTGAAAATCCATGTCATTACTCAACGTATATATATATATATGTATATATATGCATGTGTGTGTTTGTATGTGTGTGAGGTTAGTATGTGAGGTTAGTATGTGAGATTAATATGTGGGATTTCATGTTAATATATATATGTGAGTAAATATGTGGGATTTAGACGTAATTTTCCTTTTGCCTACAGTCAATTAAACTGGTTGTGTTGGATATTTGAAGTTAATTTATTTAATAATAAGGTTTTCTTAGCATATTTTTGACGCAAAAAAGATTATATTGCCAAAATTACATACATATTGATACCTTGATAAACTAGCAATAACTCTCTGTGGAGTAATAAAGGGCCCTTGCTTCAAAAATGATAGCAACAAAAGTTATGGTCAAATAAATGAATACATACTTTTAATAGAAAGGCAAGACATATATCAACGGTATGAAATTCAAAGAAGTATAACCTCAGATATACGTGTCTCAAAAATTACAAAAATAGCTGTGATTTCCTGCTGTATGACTGTTTATAAACATACAAGTCAAAGAACTGTGATAGATATAACATTTCATTAAATACTTCAAAAAGGCATAGTCAAAAACGTATAGTCGGTACTACAATTTTTTTTTCTACTGTGCATACGGAATACCGAGATTATGAAGTTTACTACTCCTTTAGGCATTTTACTTCATACGGAGCAGTGAAATATCATATCTTTCGACCCCTGATTCTGTTACCGGCACTCCGATGCACGGCAGGGCGTACGTTACATCTTCTCAGGGTTAGGTTACAAGCTTCATCGTCTCATCGCCATTCGGCAATACAAATGTTGCGACTTTGTTTTCTGAAGCAAATATCTCAATGAACATGTACAAAATGTTAAACTTTGTGTTTATTCCAGTTGCCACAGATTTAAATAAATATGAATTATTTAAAAACAAATATAAAATATTACATAAAACAATCACTCATAAGGAAGCCGAATGGCAATTTGAAATCAAATGGGAATAATGGTTTAACAAGGCAATTTATAACTCCTTCGGGAAATAACTCAAAGTCAAAGTATACTATAACGAAAAGATAAATGGCCATCTCTTACGTAGATATTTAGTGAAGTTTAAAAAAATAATAGGTTTTGAATTTAAAGTTTCAAGGAAAAGTTTGCCCATATGATCATATTTGTGTAGTTCTCTTGACAGTAGCACTGAGTTAACTGATGTTTTACTAAGTGGTTGGTTGATAGAGATGATTTCCATTAAGCACACCATTTCTGAAAATCGCCTTCACAATGGACAATTCTAAATCTTAAAACTTGTAATTTTGATGTGTCGTCATGTTTCTGTTTGTTTAGCCAAGGTTAATTCAATTACATAGCGGTAGCATGGTGTTATATACACTAAGTTATAATAAACTTAAAATAAGCGAGGAATTTTTTAATTGTAGACATGTTTCGGCAAAGCTTATGCTATCTTCAGTACAGATAAAATCGTTAACTAATTCACAAGCAGATTCAAATGTCAATTTATATATACATGGGGTTATGATTTTCAAGTTCAATGCAAATTCAAATGCAAATTCAAACGGACAAAAACTACAACGGACAAGATTATTGAAATATTTGAAAGATCGTTACAAAAGTGATAAATGTAATACGATCGGCGAATTAAGGATTTATTCACTGTTAAGTAGTTGTAGATTACGATAAGAAAATATAGGTGTAGAAAGGCAATTACCAGGTACTAAGTGGTGTGAGTGAAGTTATAGGTTTAAAATAGTGTTAACGTACTGGATTTGAATATTATATTCCGGGTTTATTTTCTCAAAGTAAAAAGCTCCTTTACGTTTTAGTTGAAAAACTGATTTAGCGGAATCTACAATCTAAAAGCAAGAAGGAGAGTATAGATTCTTACAATTGGGCGATTTTTCAAAGTGGTTAAAGATGTGTGATTTCTTATCAGTAGAAATGTGTTCTTTAATTCTTGTGGGGAGATAACGAGTAGTTCCACCAATATAACGAGAATTACATCCCGCACAAGTAAACTGATAAAGCACAAACGATTTAAGTTCATAAGGAATAGGATCTTTAATGCAGAATAAGTTCTTCATTTTGTTGGAGGAAAATATAAGTCTAATTTCTACATCATTACATAACCATTTAATGAGGCACTTTAATCTGCGTTGTGAAAGTATCGAATTAAAACCAATATACGGAAGTTTGTAATAATGGGTTTTTGTGTAGGGACTTTTTGCTTCGTACAATTATCATCATTATTGTAAGTTTTGGTGGTGTTGTTGATGATATGAAAAGGAAAACAATTGCGTCTATGTGTAAAGATAAGATTTTTCAGATCATTCTGAAAACCATGGTCAGCGTGGTTTTTTGCGGGACCTATCGGTTACTTTCCTTATTAAACTTTTTTTAAAACTAAGAGAGGTGAAGCTGAAAAAAATTCATGGGTAGGCGGATGTATGAATGTCTTGCAACCATTTGAAGATTTTGCAAGTAATATATCTAG
Organism: Nanipora kamurai; assembly: GCA_036872915.1. Classification (NCBI taxonomy): domain Eukaryota; kingdom Metazoa; phylum Cnidaria; class Anthozoa; order Scleralcyonacea; family Helioporidae; genus Nanipora; species Nanipora kamurai. The sequence goes on along the minus strand of JBAHVQ010165966.1, from coordinate 7,858 downwards.
AAAGGGTAGTTTACCATTCTTTTCAGTCTCAAAAGTAAATTTGATATTGTTATGTTGTAAGTTTAGATAATTAAAGAATAACATCGCTTCGCTCGTCGGTGGTGTGTCGTTCCCGCAGCCATCTGCATTTCCTGTTGGTCAGCCCTGGTTGCCTTCTTTCCAGCTGAGTCGTACAGGTATGACTGGGAGAAATCCCATAGGTACTGGGCCAGGGTTCAGTTGCTACCCAACGTCGGCCGGGTCAGTATCTCCCGCCACGTCAGGCTTTGTTGCTGGTCCAGGTTTTCACCCAGTCTCGCAAAAACTGGTCATGGCGATAGCCTCGGGGCACTTCGTTGAACTTGCCACCTTATTAGCCAGTCCGGCAGAAGAGTCTTCGCTACCTACCATTTCCGTTGAGGGAAAAGTCCTTTTAGTATAAACCCAACCGTCGTCTATTACAAATCCTACATTCTGATTAGCTACTCAAGCATTGTCTATTCGTGATAGACAATGGTTGGGAAAATGAAAACAAACTTGAAAAAGTATGGCTACTAGCTCGCGTTTTGCAGACGTTTCGAAGGAGCTTTTGGACAATTTGGTTGAAAATTCTACTCCAGAGAAAACTAAAATAGCATAAAAATGTGGAATAAAGATTTTTAATGGTAAGGAACGAAAAATATTTTTACTTGTCATTCAGCAGTAGTTTATATAGACAGCATTTCGCAATGCAAAACTGCATTTTTTTTCAGCACGTCATCATTGCTTTGGCAAAGAATTTATACAAACAATTCGACAACTCTCCGCCGTTGTCGATCAGCTCACAGTCTAATTGTTAAATAGCTACTCCGGCGCGCAAACCCAAGGTTCTCACGGACATTCTCCACTCGGTATAAGCCTTTGGTATCTTTCGCCGGTCTTAACGGCTTATTTTCTTCATCGCACTCGAGATTTGCAATTGTACCAGCTCCTGATTTCGCGCACTCACTTTCAATTTGGAGGTCTCGCATGGCGCAGACAGGTCTCGGACTGGTTTCACATAAACTTGGAGCTGTATAATTTTTATACAGCTCTTTCCTCCCGTCTCCTCGCTGCTTCATCGTCCGCTCCGTCATCCAAGGCAATCGGGCGCCAGAAATCCACTTTCCTGCGCCGTTCGGGAAACAATGGACAGTGCACAGACTGGGTGTCGTTACCGTCATGCGTGTGACTATCCTGTTCTGTGGGGAACATCGCCGCATCGAATGCCCCTCTCGTTCAGGGGTCGGCCCTATTCGCTGTTCTGGTGCGAAGTATCCGTGCCATGCTAATCGTGTGGCCGATAACCCATCTTCTCACCGACCCTCTTTGTCTGTTGGTTCCTAACGTTTGCTGTTACCGTTAAATAAATCTACTTTACCAATGCTTGGTCATGTAGCCACATCACTTTGTTTATTCGCAGCACTTATCTCTGCACCACAGTTCTCCTTACACCCATTTTTTAGCCGTTCGCTAACTTGTAGCCTTCGTTCGATGCCTCCCTTTTTGTTTTCTTTTAGGGAAATTCAGTGATCCTTTGTCTTAATTCCCTATCCATGCCGTCTGTCCCTTAAACATCGCCGAATTCACTCGAGAGTTTCAGCATTACCCAAATCCTCGGAAGCAGTGTGAACACCCGGAAGTTATCGACCAATATTTGTCCAATGACGTCGCTCTGCATCAGGTCGTCGGACCATTTCCCACACCCCCTCTACCTGATTGGCACGCAAGTAACTTCGGAGTCATCCGCAAAAAATATCAACCCGGCAAATGGCGTTTAATATTAAATCTTTCGTCCCCTCATGGAGCTAGCGTCAATAATGGCATTCCAAAAGAGCCGTACTCGATGCATTACGTTTCGGTTGACGATGCCATTAGGGTGCTCATGGAAAGTGGGCCTGGAGTCAACTTTTCATTTATCCAACGACGATGTTGTTATCGACTACTCGGGTGTTCTTCACTTACGTCTCAGGCAGTCCAAGACTGACCCATTTTGGCAAGGGGTTCGCCTTCTCTTCGGCCAATCCGGCAAGGCCGTTTGTCTAGTGTCAGTGCTCCGTCGCTATCTTTCAGTTCGCGGTTCCTCCACTGAACTGTTGTTCCTGACCTCCACCGGTTCGCCACTCTCTTCATCAAGTTAACGAATGGCTCCGTTGCTTGCTTTCAACTGCGCATATTGGTATCTTTTACTCGAGTCGCAGACTCTGGATTGGTGCCGCAACGTCAGCCGCGCTGGCAAGCGTCCACGACCATCTGATCAAGACTGGGCTTTTCCAAAGCTAGATCCAAATACCTTCGGATGTCCTCGTTTCTGCAGCATGAATTCTGCTTTAACTACATCACTCACTCCTATTGCTTTTGGAGAAGGGTTCGCGTGCCGCAAACCACTCTCTCTCCAGCATCGCTGGAGGGTCACCTTGGGAGAGGTTTCTCGGCAACAGGACGTAACCGCATCAATTTTAAGCCGCACCTGAAGAATTCTAGGCCTGGCCTCGATGGAATCCTAGCCCTGTTCAAGTGTGCACGCCAGGTCTACACCGGGGGTTCGCTGGATACCTCTCCCTGGGGTACTACGGGCCTCCAAATAAAAGCTGTGTACTATAACTCCAGTTGAGAATACTCTCAATCGTCGCAGTGTCGGTCTTGCCCTTGATCCTAGGGCCACCTCAGATGAAAAGGGGCAATGGTGTTAGAAGCGCTGGCGACGTTGTTTATAGTACGACAACATCTGATACTAATTAACACAATCCGGGATAAAATTAACTTCATAAATGTCGTTAATACTTCGTTCTAGCACCATTTCTGCTGACAACAACGTCGATTCGTTAAGGCAAACTTGTCGTTGTTTTGTCAATTGTGGCAATATCAATGTCTCCGCTGGAGCGTAAAATGCGTTCTTTGAACTGTTGAAAAAATTTTTCTCAGTCTTCATCTCTACCGCTTGTTGTTGTAAGCGTTTCTTTAATAAAGGGAAAACATTCTCAATTGGGTTTAAGTCTGATGAACAAGGCGGAATGTGATGCAGTTTAGCTTCAATCTCATTCAAAGTTGGCATAGATTTTTTACTGTACTGGCTGGGATCGTTGTCCATAACAAAAGGTCTACCCGAATTCGCTTTCGGAGCAGTTTTTCCGAACGTTATATTAAAATATTGCCGTATAAATCTAGCGAAAAACTCTCCAGACATTTTGTCGTACGCATCTTTCAGAATAATGCCTTTGCCTTCAGCTATAGCGTCAATGAGATGGAAGGGACGCTCACCTGCCAGGTGTTTATTCCCTTTAGCTGTCATATTCAATCCCTTGCCACGCCTTCACCAAACACGCGGCTTTGTCTGACAACCATCATTCATCGGGTTATATTTATGCACAAATGACACTCAGTCCCAGTAAAAGGCGATATGCGCCGAATAAAAGTCTAGATAATGCTTCAACACACTTTTCATCAATTGAGCTTACGGGTTAAGCATCGCAGGACGTACACCAGATATCTCAATGTTATGGGGTTTAATTTCCTTCCTTGAAGCCTGGAAAAAAGAACTGCTGTCGGAAAACAATTAATTGGTTAGGTTTAACAACCAAAGGCTCGTTGTTTGCATCCAAGCTTGCAAACACTTACACTTTCTACGTTCTGTAGATTGAGTTTGCTCGTATGTGGTTAGGTTTAAGCAACGGGCCTAAACCAGCTTCTTTAACCGAAGACATGACTGTAAAGTTACACTTTGCTTTCCGCATCTTGACCAACATTCTCAGCAGTAAACGTTCATCTCTCAACGTGAGCCCAACCTTTGGTCCGCGCTTACGACTTACTCCGCGATTTGAAACTTTCACGATTTGCCCTCCTGGGTGGATAACCCTTCCTGCCATATTCAAGGGGTCGACGACTTTGATATTCAACATCTTCTAGCTGGCGCTCTAAAAGTTTGTAGTCCTTTTCCTCTTAGGAAAAAAGCATATGCCCGCTTAAATCGGCTATTCTCTTTACCATGTTCATAAATTCTTGCAATTGTCAGAGGAACAATCAATTCATTACGTCCTAGATAGAACAATGATGTGTATTTTACCGGAAGTGAAACGTTATAACACTTCGCAAAGGTTTCCATGATTGCTATTGTGACGTTTTTCCCACTAATTCAATACCTAGGAGTTGCCTGATAATGTTGTCAATAGGGCATAGATCTGTTAAAACGTAATCGAACCACCTTAACTAAAAAAGCAATCTTAACTCAAAAAGTAGTATAATATGCAAAATGTTTCATTTTATTAATATATTCTCTCAGTACTAACAAATTGCACACAAGCTTTGTCATTCAATCTCTGTTTCATATCATATTAACAAAAATAATAATTTCGGACAATAGTGGAATAATTACATAGGGACAAAGCGCCAACCGATATTAAAATACGTGTCCTCCGCCAAACAGGCTTAAATTTTCCCTCCCCTACACCACCAATCAATGTTGACTGTGGAACTGAGTTCGGCAAAAATTGCTACTATCCTGCAACGTACAATCTTTAGGTGGGGGGAAGAGGAGGAACGTGTAGCTGCATTTAAAATGATAAAGCCGAAAAACGGTCGTTTTGTCCATTGTTGTCCCAAAGAATTATTCTATGATTGTAACTTATCGCATAACTCACTCAAAATTAATTTTTTTTTTTATTTTATTATCAGGAAAAAAAATTTTCGTCAATTTAAATTAGGACTGGCTCTTAGTAGCATGAAAAAACTGATCACATTCTTTTCAAAGGAAAGCAGAAATTATCACACCCTTTTAAAAGGTTATCACACTTTTGAATACTAATAAGTAGAATAAAGGATTTAACATTTCTGTTAAACAATGAATAGTAGGTGTGTCGTGAATAAATAAAGAGAATATGCTTACTTAGTATTCATTTCATGGAAGATTTACTCCAGAAAATTTTAATGCTGTTAGTATTTACATGCAAAAACAAATATTTTGCGGATGAGGTTTCAAGCGAAACAATTAGGGTGGGATTTGGTTATCTGCCTATTTTGGTGATTTTCGCCTAATTTTTCATCGGTGCATGACGGTCGATGATAATTTAAGAACTCACTTTTCCCATTAAGTGTCGTCAGCTATCATTGACGGTATATAATAAGTACGTGGTCAAACGAGAATCATCGACTATCATGAAAAATTTGAACATGCTTAAGGTGAATGATAATTCATAATATTTGGTGGTAAGATGAGAGGGAGAGTGTCAACTATCATCGACTATCATGGACTACAATCAACTATCATCTATCTATGGACTACAATCAACTATCAACTATAGGACTTAAAACAGGTTTACTCTATCAAACATTATTTTATTAAATGAACAGTTTGACCAAAGCGCGTTTGGAAATATCAAAAGCTGAACAGAAATGTTGTTCACGTGGGAGCTTGGAGTATATCAGACGACCAGCGAACGTTCGTCGCGCTCATAATCCTAGAAAAATTATTTCTGAGACCAAGACTGGAATCAAATCAGCAACCTTCTTATCTCACCGGTCATCACAAAGTTTCACTGATTTCACTACGTTGTAGTGAAGAAATTGTAACATGTACAAAACGATGACAATTGATATGGACACTGGCGTTAAAATATCTAGTAAGAGTGGTGGGCGTTATTGATGTTGCATGAGGGAAGAGGAACTGAAGTTTAACCGAGTTTTGTAGTTTGATGTATCATTTCACAAGAGTAACCCTATATTTAAAGAAATTTTGACAGTGTAAACCAACCCTTTTATTAAGGTTGGAGAAAATTGATATAACAGGCCAAAAAAGCTTTCCGATCAGCTGGAAAAAAGAAACAAAACATTTCTGGTCCGGTTCGTTGCGTAGTGACGAACCGCGTTAGTACATGTAGTAATCCTCACAACGAGCACACCTCTGTAGTTTCACTTTATGCGTAGATTCCGAAATCGTAATTTTGAGTCAAAATTCGAGCAGAACGCTTGTGAAAATAGCAACAGCTGAAATAGTTCACTAAAGTCTAGTATTTTGGGTGTTGGACCGAATAGAGTTAACTCTTTTCCGGTAGGGTCGGAATTTTCTTCTTTTACTCTAGCTAACGCCAGGCGATTTTGCTCGTCAAGGGAAGAGGCACTGCCGAGAAAGGGATAAGAACTACAAACTAACACTTTTCCGGCAGCGTCGGACTTTTGTTATTATACTCTGGCTGACGACAGACAATTTTTCTCGTAAAGGCGAGAGGCACTTCCGGGAAAAGGGTAAGGCTGGTTTACAGTATCAAACTTTGTTTGATCAAAGCATAACTTGACCTAAGTGACCATGTAAACACCTTTTAAAGCCATCAACTCGTTTGAAATACTCTGATTGAATACTTGGATTAGAGAAACTTTACGACATCCTTCAATGTTGTTCTGTGTTGTTCCTGAAATATTGTTTGCTCAACAAAAAATACTGAATATGGTAGTGAGGGGCTATAGATAAACAGTAAACTAATTCATGATAAGTCGAAGTTTAAGGAAATTTTCTAAACTGTTTTGCCCAAGATGATACGTTTGACAATAACTTTGAAACAGTTTTTTTTTCATCATGTTGTTTAACGCATATCTGTGGTTTATGAAATGTTATTCCTCGGAAATTTTTTCACTTCTAGCATATAACAATAACGATGCCTAAGTCATATGAGCCCAAATATTTCGTAAAATTATCGTTTTTTGTAAAGCCTTGGCATTGATTCAAATGCAAAAATTAAGATACGCAGAAGCTGCATATTTAGGTTAACCTGTAGTCATTGATGAAAAACGTGTTGAACTAAGGAGAGCACTTACCCATTTCAGTGTATATTGCCTTGAAAAGTATTTGTATAATATATATCCAAGCACCATTCCTAGGACATATGGTTGTATTCTGCAGTATGGTCTTGTATACACATCATCAAAATACTCTTGATTTACATCTTGGCTAAAAATTCAATAATCTTACCGTCAGTGTCACCATATTTACTTTAGTTTATAAAAACTTGTTTAGAGGTTATCAGCTCAGAACTGATTGTATGAACGTGCTGAATAATTGTCTTTAGCACATTCAAAATCAGTACATCCATTTTTGTGTGATTTGAATGAAAACTCTAGTTAGGCATATTCTACAAAATAATTAATGTTTTCTAAGCCGAGAAAATTCGACAAGATAAACGAGCGTATCTTTATCACATATAAAGATACAACACGGTTGTGATTTTCCTTTGTGTTTTCCTCGTGAATTATTAATGAGTTTTAGAAATATATACATAGATATCCGTTGAAGATTTGTAATCCAGGCCTGTTTATGTTTATAATGTTCTCCGGATTGTGGTTTTCTAGTGCAAGCTTTCAAATTGGTCATCTTTTCGGTTAGCCTCTCACGATCATGGGAATGCCCGATAGTGCAATGGGACTGAAACCATGTGCATTGAGAGGATACCTGCGGAGGTGGCTACCAACCACATCGACTGCACATGAGGGGGTGTGATCCCTCCTCCAATTTGCCTGATACACACTGTGGATGAACTGGACGACCGGCTACTTGACAGCGACCAGCCGAACAGGGTCCCTAATGGATGACCTTATGAGATTTTTAAGTGCAAAAAACTAAATGGAATCATTACTAGTGGCTGGAACAGCAGACCTAGTCTGCCGGTTACCTCACTGGGTGGTTAGCCCGAATTGGAGGTAGTCCAATTCTGGTCCAATTCCGGAAAGGTGAAAAGTACGAAAGATTTTTCGAATCACGTTAACATTGGTGAAAGTGCAATCGTTCCATTCGGGTGCATATGTCCAAGGGTGCCACTTGCGAGCCAGTCCTTGTAGAAAGTAGTATTTCCTCGATAACGACGCTCAGTATGAAGGT
>JBAHVQ010165937.1:0-15743 GCA_036872915.1 Nanipora kamurai | reverse complement strand
ATGTGAGCCATTGTTTGAACTCCATAGGGACAAGCTTTTTGGGTTTCATTTTTGAAGCCATTCAATAAACTTGCAGAACATGTTTTATCAGGTCAAAAACCACTGAGGCTATGCCCCTCCTGGTTTTAAACCATTTATTTGCTTTTATAAGACTGAGTTCAAAATAAATATTGTGCAGGATGCAGATTGCTGTTGTGTCGTGGGTAACAAATGGTTTCAGCATGAGAACTTTACTGTGTCGTTTAATACAGCAGCACTAATATTGCATATGTTTTGAAGTTAGAAAATTGGAATTAGTGTAATAATAGTAGTAATAAGTATTCATGTTGGATATTAGTCATGAAATTTCAATTCACTATTTACTTTATGTCGTGCGAACCAATGCATGGAAAATCACTATTCGTTTTGAAATATTTAATTCGAACCCTGTCAGTGGTTAGGTACTATTTAGTGCACATTGTGAGTGGTTGTAGAAGTCTGGAGTTACTTATTGTCAGCCATTTTAGCCAATGAAAACTTCTAAACACTAGGTGTTGAATTATTTAATAGGATTTGTACCACCTTTAAGGTGGTATTTTTTACCTTAATATGCCCAGCATACATTGTGGTTAAAGTAGGAATTTGTTCACATCTTTAAAACCAAATTATATTAACTAACTTAAAAGTTAGAAGAAGGTAATTAACAAAGATAAGAGCTTAAAAGTATCATAATTGCAGCCAGAGATGTTGAATAAAAATTGTTTTATTGATGGATTTGACACAGCCTTCTTAAAGATAAAAATTAAATATATATGCATAATGAGTAAAATATGTAAATTATAATGCAAGAAAATTATAATATATAACAAACAAATATTAGGTAGATTTAAGAAATCCGTAAGTATCAGGCACAATTGTATGTGTTCATTAATAGAGTTCAGTTTGTTAATCAAATACCAGGCTTTGCTAATGCCACCTGACAGAACAGTCCAGAATCTTTACATTTTCAAAATCAGGTTGGTGTTTTGTTCCACAACTAAAGAGTTTTTATCATTGACAATGAAATACCATTTATGTTCTTTTATCCAAGTTCTTAATGCTTTCACCATTTGTTCAGTGTACAGTCCAAAATAGCCAAAAATATTGAACAGTAACTTTCGAACAGCAACTCCATTCAATAAAATTCTATATCTACTGCTAAATATCTATAAATTTTTAGACTTGTGGTGTCAAAATTTCCATCAAGAAAATGTCTTGGGACAAGAGAACTACTCAGCTCAGAAAATGAAATGCAGTCAAATGGGAAAGTTTTCAGTAAAGTTATCCTTGGGGACTATAATTGGTTGAACTTTGATGAAGTGATTAGAAAAGCTGAACTGTTTGGTTGTGGGCTAATGGCTCTTGGTCAGAAACCAAAAGAAAATGTGGTTCTGTTTGCTGACACTAGAGCCGAGTGGATGATTGCAGCTCAAGGATGTTTTGCCTATAACTTTCCAGGTAAAAAGATTTTTTGATACAATATAGTAGTAAGTTTCAAAACATGTGCTGTCAACCCATTTCTTACATAATAATTATGCAAAAGTCAACCAGTGTGTGTTACAGTATTAGCTGAACTGATGAAAGGATGAAACTGTTAACCCTTTCCTATCCAAGGACTTTCCCCTTAACAAGTAAAATTGTCTGGTGTCAGCCAGAGTAAAATCTTGAAGTCTCCATAGGCCACTGAGGACCTATACAGACAGGAAGGAGTTAGTACACAAGCAATATTGTTCATTATTTGTTAATGTGTTGTTAAGCATTGATGAAGAAGCAACTGACATCAGTTTTTGCCTTAAGAAACACTTAAAAATATATACTGATTCAACAGTTACATACTGGTATGTTCATCATAGTTAAGACAGTTGGTCAACCTTGTTGAATTTAATTACTGAAAGTTTAGTGTTTACCAATCATATACATCTTCATTTCATAACTTTAATATTATGATTAACATGATTTTAACATGATTATTAAGACATACACAGTGATCACCCAAAGTCCTGTTTTTTTTTAGACTCCCTCCACTGGTTGCCTTGCCTTCAAAATCAAATTGTTATGTACAAACACGACTATTTCATTATACCGAGTTAAACTGTTAAAGTTATACTTATCAGTTCATCATTGTTCATAAGTTCAGTTTGGTGGCTGTCCTTTATTACTTCTAAGTGAACATCAAAGACCAGATGTATTATTATTGGAGTCATCTACTGTCTGATTGTTACTCTCTACATGGAAATCACTACTAGGCACTGCTTCCTGCTGTTCTTCATTCTTGTCAGCTTCCTCAAACTTCTTAACATGTTTAAAGATCAGCTTTTTAACAGACACCTTCAGACCGGATTATCACTTCTGAGCCATTGACATCTACAATTTCATGTGGATTGTGTTCATAAGTAGTTGTCATCTTGCTTGTTTTCCACTGCTGCAACAATAATTTATCACTGACTTTTAAATCAGGAGTTCTTGGATTTTGACATCAGTATATTCCTTCCCTTTTTGCTTTAGTACTGTGTCTTTATCATGAAATCCATCGTCACGTCCATCATGTGGAACTAGCTCTGGCATCTTTGTTTGAAGATGTCTTTTATATAACATCTCATCTGGTGCCTTTCCCGTTATGGTGTGTGGAATTTGTTGAGTTTCTCCTTCAGATTACTTCCTTGTGCATAGGCAATTTTAATCACCTTGCTCAGATTTCTCATCTGTCTCTCAATCTCTGCATTTGCCTGTGGCCATAGCGGGGTTGTGTGTTTGTGATAAATCCCACTATGATCACAAAACTCTTGAAACTCAGAAGACGTAAACTATGGACCATTGTCCAATGTAATCTTGAACAGCAAACCATGAGTGAGAAACATTTTAACAAGTGATTTAATGACTCTTGCAGTTGTGATTGACTTGTGAATGTCTATCTCAATCCATCTACTGTGGTAATCAATCACTGCTAAAATGTAAATACCTTTATCTACTGGACCAAGAAGGTCACAAGCAGTGACTTCCCACAGGGAGTCAGGTAACTTTGTTCTTACAAGTGGTTCTGGATGAGTAGGGAGTTGTACTACTTGGCATCCACAGCGCACAGGGCATTCCTTTTCTGCTTCCTTGTCCATATTTGGCCACCAAACTTTACTCCTGAGTCTTTGTTTGGTCTTGACGATGCCTTGGTGTCCGTCATGTGCTAAACTCAGTACAGTTTTGTAATGACTTTGGTATTGCTAATCACGTACCTCTGATCACAAGTTTTCTGAAAACACAAGTTTGTGTTTTACAGATTTGTAAGCGATGTTTGCTGACTCCCATTGTCTATCACTTAGAACACATGTACAGATAGCAGAAAGTAGTGGATCTTTGTCCGATTCCTTCTCTGCCTCTTGGATGGTAATTGCACTTGGGCTTGTGCTCTTTGCTATGAATCATACATGGTCTTCTGCATTGTCTGTTCTCTGGACCATGGTCATAGTCAATCTTGAAAGTGCATCAGCAATATTCTTTGGCCCGGGCTTGTATTTTACTGTGAAGTCGTATGATTCTAACCGGAGTACCCATCTTTGAATCCTTGCTGGTGGTGATGAATTCTTTGACTAGATCATCTCTAAAGGTTTGTGATCAGTGATTAACTCAAACTTGATACCATAAAGATATAATAACTATAAGCTGCAACTTTTTGCCCAAATTCTTCACTGTGCGGCTTATACTCCAGTGCAGCTTATATATGAATAAGTGCAAAATTTTACCAGTATTTGAAAAAGTTTTCTTCCTTTTACTAAGCATCACATGCAAAAAGTTTAATTTCACTTTATAAAACAGAAGATGGTATGAGCTTGTCAAGCAGATCAGATAAAACAAGTCTAATTGTGATCAGCTGAGCACTGGGTGGACCTCTGCAAAGACGGTTCTAAGTTTTCAGACTGTGAGTCATCACTAAAGTAGGTATTTTTAAACTGTATTTTTTTCCACCAGTAGTTTCTACCTTACCTTGAAATGATGCCATCCAAAAAAGTTACATGTTTTCGTTCAAACTCAAAGTAGTTAAATCTTCCAAAGAGCATGGTAACCGAGTCGTGGTCGGTAATGGTGGAGTAAATGAAGAACAAGTTGGTGAATGGTGAAAACGGAAAGAAATGCTTCGCGTTTCAAAAAAATCTATGCGAGCAAAGTGAGGAAATAAGGCTTACTGCCCAGAATTGGAAACTGCTGTAGAGACCTGGGTTCTCGAACAACGAGCTGCTTGTAGAGGAATCAACCCCGTTCAAATTCGTCTCAAAGCACAGACGCTTGACAAAGAGACAGCTTCAGCGATGACGGTGCAGATTATTATAATCTGGTGCGGCTTATCTATGAATTTTTCACGAAAATTGTCGGAAAAATGCTTCTGTGGCTTATCTAACTGTGTGGCTTATAGTCCACGGTAATACAGCACCTAGCACCTAACCCCTATGGACTTGCATCAGCAATAATCTTTGTCTTAGGGTCTTTATCAAAATGTTCAAGGGTCTTGGTGTTTGCAAGCTGCATCTTCAATTTGTTGAAAGCTTCTTCATTTGCTTTGCTCCACTTGAAAACAGGACCCTTTCTTGTCAGTTGTCGTAAAGGGTAGGTTATGGTTGCCAAATCTGGAATGAATCTGGCAGAGAAGTTGACTAGGCCAAGGAAACTACAGACTTCTGATGTATAAACAGGTCTTCTTACATTTTTCACTGCTTCAACTTTGGTTTTGGTAAGGCCTATACCTCCCTTGGATAACAGGTATCCTATAAAGGTGAGCTCTGTCATCCAGAATTGACACTTCTCTTGGTTAAGTGTGAGATTCTTCTCCTCCGGGGTCTTCAGTGGCTTCTCCAACCTTTCATCGTGCTCATCTTGACTCTTTCCATGCATAATTATTGTATACACCACTACAATCACAAATGGCATCTCCAACATGGTACTGACAGTATTTGGAAGCATTATTCATTCCAAAACTTAATCTGGTTTGACGATAATGACCTTTATGTGTAACCGTGGTGGTGATTTCCCTGGATTCTTCATCAAGTTCCAGTTGGTGAGATCCAGTTTTGAAGAGACCTTTCTGCCATTTATTTCATGCAAGATATCGTCTGCCGTAGGAATAGGAAACTTCTCTCAAGCAATTGCCTCATTTGCCTTTCTCAAATCTGTGCAAAGTTGTATTTCACCCTTTGGTTTGGGTACAGTTACAAGTGGACTAGCCCATTTTGCTTGTCCTGCTACCTTCTCTATGACCCCTTTCTCTTGGAGTTCATTTAGCATCTTTTCAACCTTAGATTGCAATTTTGCAAGCTTTCTGTACTACTTGCTTTACATCTGAATTTATCTTGATCTTTAACTGCCTGTCTTTAAGCTTTCCTATCCCTTTGAAACATTTTCTGTATGTTGTCATCATTCTGTTTCAGAATGTGTTTGTCACCCTCTACTGCATTGACATCTTCTCTAATGCTTTGCTGTTGCCCAATCATCAACACTTCCAATTGAACAGAGGTGTTCTTACCTAATAAAGGCTTTTCAGAACCTTATATCACTATGAATTCTACCTATTTGACTTCTTTCTCTTGAAATTTAACATCTGTAACAGATTTCCCAGTCACTTTTAATGGCATGCTTGACCCATATGCAAAAATCTTTGTGGCTGTCCGCATTTCTCATGACTGGCTTTACGTTTTTCTCCAGCAGCATCGATCATTGATGTTGCATGTTGAACCAGAGTCAATCAAAAAATTGCACGTTTCTCCTCCCACTTCCACATCAATGAGTCCACTCTCATTGCTGGAATGATAATGAACAACAAAGGCATATTTTTTTTCAGACTCCTCTGATTCCTTATCTTGCTTAGTGCAATTTACTTGTTTACCAAGACCACCTTTTTGACTCCCCTTTTTAGTTCTACACATGACAACAAAATGCCCTGTTTTGTGGCACTTGTTGCACTTAGCTGTCTTAGCTGGACGTGATCATGATTTGGCAAAAATAATGATCTGTTTTACCACATCTAAAACATTTGTTGTCTAGAGGCTTCAATTTACCTTCACAGGTCTTGGGTCTCCTTCCTTTATTCACATTGTTAATTTCTTCCTTTCTGTTTTCAGATGTTAAATCATCAGTACTCTTGTTAGCTTGGAAGATCGAGGGAAGCTTTGAATGCTCTTGCAATCTCTTGGAGGCTTTTTAAGGTCAAATCCTGTCCCTTTTCAAGCAGTTCCCTTCACAATGCAACTAAACGGCATTTGTCAATAACTTGGTCTCAAATAAATTCATCACGTGAACCTCCATAATTGCAGGCCAATGCTTTCTGTTTTAGCCTTGTTACAAATTGGTCAACTGTTTCATTTTTCTCATGACTTGTACATCGAAACATATGCTGCTTGTACAGTATGTCTGAAGCTGAGTTAAAATAAGCATCCAGTGCTTCAGTTGCCTTGTCATAATCATTTACTTCTCCAGTGTCTGGCAATGTATCAAAAATATCCTGTATGACCATGCCTGCAGAGTCTAGTAGAAGCACTCTTTCTCTAGTTTTCTCAGTTATCCCTTTTCTGACTATGACCAGTTTGAAGGCTCTTTTCCATCTTCTCCATCTTGGGGCTACACTAGTTGGTTCTCCTTTTGGTCAAACTTTGGTAATCCACCTTTTACAGCATCTGCAGTTGGCATATTTATTTCTTTCTTGGTCAATTGTCTTTGAATTTAATCCAGTCTCATCTGCACTCCATTTAGCATTCTTTTATCATCTTACTGCTAATCAACAAATGCTTTTATAATCCTTGTTGCCAGTTCAGTGTTTATCAATCATAAACATCTTCATCTCATAACTCTAATATTGAATACATATTATTAAGACATACACAGTGATCGCCCAAACTCATGTTTTTTTAGACTCCGTCGACAGGTTGCCTAACACACTATATTAAGGCCAGACATTTTTTAATTGTTGGATTATGGATGTGGTAACCTTTGGTTCCCTTTTGAAAAAAATGCTATAGGAATTCCTATAGGATATTGCATTCCTATAGGAATTTTGGCCAATTTTCAATGGGAAATTTCTTATCCTATAGGAATTCTGATAGGATCCTATAGGGCTTTGAGCCAATTTCTAGTAGGGTTTGCAAAAACTTGAGATTTGTTTTTGCAATCAACAGTTCTGGTTCATTGTTTTTTTTTCTTCTTGTTTCAAATTGAAGGAGTAGCACTGTTTTCCCTTGTAAAACAGCTAAAGTTGGGCAAACGTCGGATCAATGTCCATGCAAATCTTCAGCTATCACATAATTGTGACCCATGCCCAGGAAAGGTGACCCTGATGTAATGGGTCACAGAAAGTTTACTTTTGCAACAATTTTTTCTTCTGTGAAACAGCTAACATTGGGCAAATTTCAGATCAGCATGCGTGCTAATCTTCAGCTGTCACATGTACTCACACAAGGTGACCCTGATATAGACTGATTCCTCATATAGTGGGTGACAGAAAGCCTACATTTGCAATCATCCATTCTTTGACTGTTGATGGGTATGTGTACAAACTTGTTGGGGTTTTTTTTCTAGTTTTCCTTGCACTCTCTCTGAAAGATTGAGTAAAATCTATAATCAGACAAATAAAAACTATGGCCTATACAGCACAAATAGTGACTATTGTCAGTAAACAATGACAGCAGTGTTATCGTTAGAGAAAATTGTATGGTGGATAAAAGCAACTCAATCCATTGATCAGGGCTACATAATAATTATGACAGGAGTAAACCTAGGTTTAAAATCAATCCCTTTACCAAATATAGAAATATAGAAAAAATGTAGAAATATATTCGAGATATGTACCCCTGGAGACCTCTCCTAAGCAGAACAAAATTATCTTATAGAGTTACCAATCACTGTGGTAAACAAAATACAGCATGTACTATATCAGGGGCAGGTCTGATGTTAGTCAAATAAGTCAGACAACTGACGTAAAAATTTCAAAGAATGACAACATTCAGTTTAGCAACTTAATGTTGGGTTTATTTAGGCCAATTTCATACTTACTACTAAAGAATCAACAATTCAACTTGTTCCCTTAGTAAAGAACATTAGCAAATGGTTCAGCATGGACCACCATGGATTTTTCCCAAAAAGCAATTAATTTGCCTGAGCTGAAGCCATTTGGTGATTATAGTTGGTCTAGACAATAATGGCCATTTACCAATGCTGATTGGTTTAGATGTTTTGCCTGACCTGCACCTATTTAGCAATAGGATTGGTCTAGATTTGGTCAGCTATGGATGCTGATTAGTCCAGGATTTCTGTGATCTATGTCCATCGTGGAGTTCTTATTGGTCAAGACCTTAGCCTTGCTTCATTTGCCTAAATCACGATGTTTAATGACACAATGGCCTCTATCATGTAAGATCATACTATATATGATTTAAAAGGTAACAGTGTAAAATTGCTATGGCAAGTTTACATGTATTAAGCCAGAAAGTTGAGCCCTTGTTCCATGTACTCAAGTAGGCTGTCTTCATAAAATCAGAAAGACCTCATACATAAGTGTAGCCAAATAATTGTGGAAGTTTCTTAGTTATAAATGTCTCTTTTTTTCTGTAGATCTGAACTGTCAGGCAATTGATTGTACAACAATAATTATGTGGTTATATTACCATGATATATAATGCACTGAGCCCCATTGAAAAAAAAGCCTCTGGTGATATGGGACCCCTGTTGAAATATTGTAATGATTATTATTATATTATTATTGTGGTTTATAAGGTGAATAAGTCTATAAACCTAAATAGGGGTTTGACCCTTGAACATATAGGTCCTAATTTTTGACTAAGGTAAACAAAAAATCCTAGATCCACCCCTGTATAATGGAGAGGCCCAATTATGTAAATCCTGCAGTTTGGTTGGTTTATAAGTGATCAGATATTTCCTACATTTGTCTGCTGAGAGAAAAAAATTTAAATCTTTATTTTTCTCAAATAAAAACTAAAGTTTTCAGTAAAACAAAAGGTAGAAATGTTCAATCGAAGATTATGAATATGCTATATACCTACTTTATCACTTAATTGTTCAGAATAAAAAAGTATAAAACACATGCATAAAATTTTGTCTTCTTAGTTTTGGATTGTATTTAACCCATTAAAGGACAAGGGTGCCCTCTGGTTAATGCCATTTTACTCTGGCTAATGCCAGGTGACTTTACTCATCATGGGGACAAGCCCTTGGCGATGATTTTCTTTATTTTGTACCAGTAAAATATCAGACCTCTGTTTTTGCGAGCACCAAATTACTGCGTTCTTATTTGTCTGTAGTTAAAAACATTGGTCCAATATTTCACCAGTTCAAGCGTCACCAATACCACCAGTACTTGTTGAACTAGCACCAGTACTGTACAAGATAATTGCTGTAAATGTTCGAATAGTTTAACAGCAAATATATTCAGTAATATACACTCCAATTTTTCGACTTAGTTGTATCACTGTCAGTCATGATGAAGTGATTACATATGGCAGCCCTTCGCAATCTGCGTTACATGATCCAGTGTCTATTTCCATACACGCACATAAGCTTTTTAACAAATTGATTCCTCGCAGAAAACTGTTGCTTTCTTGGCATGATCGTCAAATGTTTGTATTAGTGTTAATGTGTTTAGACAAATTCAATTCTTTTAAATAAGCGCTCCCGTCCAATTTAGCGCCCCTTCCAATCTAGCGCCCCTTCCAATCTAGCGCCCCTTCCAATCTAGCCCTCCTGAAGAAAGATTACCGGTAAGCGCCCAGAGTGCTAATTTGAACATTTATGGTATGGTCAAATCACTTTTACACTTGAACACAGTACCTCGAAGGCTTAGATTCATTTTGACATCGCCTTTCTTACAAGTGTTTCTTTGTTGGACATTTTCTGTAGTCGTGACACTTTATGCAACCCTTGGAGAGGAAGCCATTGCCTATGGCATCAACCAAGCGGATGTTCAAGTTGTTGTAACAGATGGAAATTTGCTAAGCAAACTTAAAGCGATTGCAAGACAAATTACTAAAGTAAAAACTATTATTTATATTGGAAAGGTCGACCAAAGTGACATGACTATGTTTCCTAAGCACGTTCAAATTCTTTCCATGAATGATGTTGAAGGAATTGGGTTACGAAATCGGAACAGTAAGTAACAGATTTGATAATTTTAAAATCCTACATGTGGTAATTACTGCACCTAATATACTTTTCCACTCTTTCATGCTGCCAACATTTTCCATCGGTTTTCTCTGGGGGAAAACGAATATGGAAGAAGGAGGGGAACAATGGTAGAATGTTTCTGAAAAAGTCTAGAGAGACCAGATAGTTGGGAGAGAGGACAGGTGAAGGAGAAAAGAGTGGCCAGGGAAAGGAATGAATCAAAGAGTGGCAGGTTGATCATGCAATTAAGTGGGAGGTCGAAGTTAGGTTGGAGGCGTTGAGTAGCTGGGCAAGGCGAATGAGCGGGCAAGCTGATCAGGAATAGAATGAAACTGGCAAAAAAGATATTAACACATTAACAAGAGGAAAAAGAGAAGATTAGGGACAATCTAGAAATCATTTTTAGTTGCTCTGTACATGAAAAATAATCAGTGTTGCAACTACTTATGGTGTTATCATTATTTAACGAGCTTTTTCAGACAATGAGATTGATCAAACAAGCTTTTTGCGTGTCAGGGTTTACAGTCTTTTGGCCTTCTATCTAATTGGAGGCACACTAAATCCCATAAATCACTCGCGTTTGTTATCTAACCTGTACTTAAAGGCTGAAACACACTAGGCGGTCGCCGAGGTCGCGCAAGTCGCACGACTAGTTGAAACACACTTGTCGCGATTTGAGAAGCGACTACACAAAATGACAATCATTGATAATTTTCTCTTTACTTCCGATTTCCAAATGAGTTCTCCAATATTTGATGAGTTGTTGCGGTTTCGGGGCTTTGTTTTTTGAAAAAACAAGACATCAAATTTCGACAGTCAATGGCCGCAAGAAAGACGGGCCATTACTTGGCGAATATTAGCCACGGGGGATAGTTTGCAGCAAATATCTTTCGCTTATCTTCGTGGAGGTAACACTGTTCGCAAGATTATGTATGACACAAGTGATAAATTATGGAAAACTACGAAGCCTAAGTATTTATAAACGCCTGGGAAAAAACTAGAGACTGGTTAAGTTCTTAAGCGATTTTGCTGGCACATTCTGTTCCATTCTCTGTTTTATAAAAAAGTTTAGTACGATAGATCGTATACAATCGGATATTTTCTTTGGAGTTTGTTACAGCTTCATCAAAAGACACAGTTGCCGTGATGGGTCCATGTGATGCTAAAGCGCTTTCCATAGAAACAAGTCTAATCGTAGCCAATTCCAGTGAAACGACTAAAGCGACCAGCTTCAGCGACCAAATTAGCAACTGTGCAAAGCAGTCGCCCTGGTCGCGCTGCCACGGCGACTGCAGTGTGCTTCAGGCTTAAGAGTTAGTGTTCTGCACAGCCGAAGAAAAATTACGTGACGGATTTTCTGAGTCATTTTATATTATCACAGAAGGTATCGATATTGTCTTGGTTGCTCTTGAGGAAAAAAACTTTATTTAGCAATGATGTCTATGCATACATATTGAAGCACGTCTCGGCATTGCCATGACAACACGTGATCTATTAATTTTTTATTTATTTAGTTTTCATTATTATACGTACACAAGGGAAGCCAGAACAGGGTTGTGATACCCTAACAAAGGTGTCTTCCCCTGAGCAAATAATATTTACAAATTAGACATTAAGATAAATTAGTAAAATTACATACGTCGTTAAATGTCATTATTCTTGAATGTTTAGAGGATTGAAAGAACAACCTATAAAGTATAACAAAAAAGTAACTAAATACATACAAAACACACCCTAACAACAAATTCTGAAGTTGGGCGAATTAAAGTTTCCTAGCGACCCACACTCTACACAAATCGAGCGCCAGGTAGATTTTAATAATCAAACGTGGTGCACGAAAACCAGTCAAAATTTGCCAGTGTGCGAGAACTGAGCGCCATATCTCACTGCTTACTTTAGTATTTATTTGCGCATTTGATTGCATGTTATGGAGTTTAAGCTTTTACTACGAGTACAAGTACGACTACGAGTCTAAACGGCGCCTGGGAACTCGATCGTAGTAAAGGTCGTTGTCACAAATTTCCTATTTTAGCAGTCAATCCCAGAAACGATGAAACTAGTATACATTTATTTTATTAATGCTTTCTTTGTTAACCCTTTATTGACCATAATTAGATATACATGTCGACTAAACTTTTTACAGAAGTGCGGACCTTAAAAGAAAGTTTGGCAAAGAAAGGGTCAAACTCTCGTTTTGTCTAAAAACAACTAAAGTCAACCAGACAACTAAAAACCTTTTTTTAAATTAATTCGAAAAAAAAAGATCCGGGAAAAAGTTTCCGACTTTTCATGAATTCTTTTCGTTGGGAGACAACGAGCTTTAACTCGAAACTTGTGTTAGCAAGGGATAGCCAAACCTCGTAGTCAAACCTAACGATCCTTATTTTTATTTCAAATGTAAATGCGTCGCCATATTACTATTTTAGAGATTCTCCACCCACTTCCATTCACTTCCCCGTTGAAGTGGCACTGCTCGTCTCTACACTGCAGATTAGTGTAGACTGTTGACTGTAGACTTTTTTCGTTTCTTGTTGGGCTTCCATTATCACTAGGGATAACGCATATTACCCCTTTTTACGAGGTAAATACCCACCCGTTGATGAACCTTGTTCTATTTTGCTTCACGTTTTGCTATCGGACGAGTGACCTCTGCTCGAAACGGAAGTTAATCAATGCTTGTTACTTATTCAATTGTTCTTTCTTGTAACTTTAGCTCTTTTATAATTACCCGATAACATAATTTCAATTCTTTAATGTAGTTTCGCAGTCACGAATTCCACCATGCCCAGAAGATACTGCCTTAATTATGTACACAAGTGGTTCAACTGGCCTCCCGAAAGGTAAGTTGATAAAGATATATTGTTTATCAAATAATATAGGTTATCAGTCAATTAAACCTTTCTGCTGTGTGTCTAGAACCGTAAAAGGGTACATGAAGGCACATGCTTTCCCCATTAACTCTTTCCCAGCAGTTCCAGAGTTTTATTATTTTACTCTGGCTGAGGCCAGACTATTTGACTCTGGCTGACACCAGACGATTTTACTCGTCAAAGGGAGAAGTGCTGCCGGGAAAGGGATAAAATAGTAGTTCCCACATTTATAAATCATCCACTTGCACTTGTTTTAACTATTAAAATGTGGCATCATTGTTCAAATCACGGTAAATTATCGCTATATCAGCAAGTTTGTTGGTTAATTATGTTACTTTTAAAAACTAGGAATCATTATTATTTTACTCTGGCTAACGCCAGACGATTTTATTGGTCAACGGGAGAAGCGTGGCAGTGTGAAGGAGTTAAATACTGTAATGTGGATACTGCACGGTTAAAGCCATGGTCCCGAGGGATATTAGTTTTTGAGGGGATGACCCATCCATTGTCACGCAGCCATTTCTAATCAGATTCTTTATTTGGGAACTCGCGACGAACGGATTTTAATTGTTGCACATTGATAGATCAGAATTTGTTGTTGATCCCGAAGTGTGCGCGATATTTGCTCTCAGGGAATTTTCCGGATCACACACTTCAATACAATCGAGATTGACACAATACTGGCCATTGTAAATAGATTAGATATCATTAGTTGTAAATATTTCGTGCTTATATTTATATATTGCAATAATTTAATTCATAATGTAACAAGGGCCATTGTTGATAATACCTATGTAGGTAAAGATGTCACCCTGTTTTCAGTGATTAATAAATAAATAGAATACTGTTCCAAGTGCCGGACCCAGAACCGCAAAGGATCGGATTGTTGCTGCAGGCTTCATGTGTCTTGCAGGCCAATTTAAGGACCGGCAAATAAGTGGATCCGTTTTCTATAATCATCCTAAGGTTTTCTTTCATTTAGGTGTTATAATATCCCATGCAAACCTTGTGGCTACTGTAGCTGGGATGACTGACAGGATTAAGATCAACAGGTACAACGTGAGCTTAGTTATTGTTCGTTACTTTGTAATTGTATTTAAACATTGAACAGAAAGTCTGCTTATGTGGGAGCGTGGTAAATATCAAACGACTAGAGGACGTTCGCCAAGCTCGTTCACTCAGAAAAACGATTTCTGAGCCCTAGACGGGAATCGAACCCGCAGCCTTCTAATTACCGGTGAGACGCTCTAACCATTGAGCTACTACGACTCAGATGGCGAGCTAGGCTGCAGGTTCGTCGTATGTACTGTCTAAGCGGAAGTCACGATATGATAATGATGGAATACTTCAACACTGAACAGAAAGTCTACTCGTGTGGAAGCTTGGTAAATATCAAACGACTAGAGGACGTTCGTCAAGCTCGTTCGCTCATGAGAAAAGCGATTTCTGAGCCCTAGACGGGAATTGAACCCGCAACCTTCTGATGACTGGTGAGAACCTATCATATGACGAATCATACGACGAACCTGCAGCCTAGCTCGCCATCTGAGTCGTAGTGGCTCAATGGTTAGAGCGTCTCACCGGTCATCAGAAGGTCGCGGGTTCGATTCCAGTTTAGGGCCCAGAAATCGTTTTTCTGAGTGAACGAGCTTGACGAACGTCCTCTAGTCGTTTACTTTGCAATTGTGTTATCTTGCAACAATTTTATGATAACCTTTATGACGTATACTCTCTTTTCTTTTTAGTAATGATGTCTACATTGGTTATTTACCACTTGCTCATGTACTGGAGCTTGCTGCTGGTACGTTTTGTTCCTGAATATCGTTTTTCTAAACAGTTCTAGAGTTCGATGACCGCAATGGACCCTTTGCAAGTATTTCCCTGCTGGGAGAATAATGCTTGTAAGCAAAGGAATTTCTTTAAATTATTTCGATCTGTTGAGCATCGGAACCATTTGAAATTGTCCCCAGACGGGCTGTAGGTGCAAGGGGTCTACAGGACGGAGACGGCCACGCAGAGGACTTAAAATGACGTCAAATCGCCGCGTGAAGAATGGGAAATACAGCCAAAAGGGCCCTGTAACCGCCATCTCAGGGTTCACTTTTTTATAGTCAGTAAGCTCAAGAATAGTATCACACTTTAGAATGATAGACATTCGTCCATTTCCAATATCCCAATTTATCTCATTTTTAATTATTTACATCTCCATTCGCTTTTTTTCTCTCGATAGAACTGGTCATGTTGTCACAAGGATGTTGCATTGGTTATTCGTCGCCAATGACATTGGCAGACCAAGTAAGAAATATAGTTGCGTTGTTTCAGAGACGGAGACAAGTATTTAATTATTGTAAGGTGTGGACATATGCCTTTCGAAATATTATGGGATTTTGCATGTTTTGTATAAAACAAAACATATTCCGAATATAATCATCTTATAAAACTCAAGATATGAGCAAAAAAAAAAGAGAGAATGTTTAAATGGTAATATTTTGAATTTATTACAAATTTATCATCAGACCAAGAGACTAGAATTAAATAACAGCGTTCTTTTATATTTACAGTTGAGTAATGACATCATTAGAAAAGAAGCTAGATTTATTTACATCTCAGATTGGCAACGTGATTAATGATCAGAGTGTGAGAGGTGAGAAGAGAGTGGTGAAAAGAGTTATCACCTGAAAAGCGTCAACTCTTTGCTAGCTTTGA
>JBAHVQ010165927.1:0-20171 GCA_036872915.1 Nanipora kamurai | reverse complement strand
AACCTACAAATCGCGTTATCTCGACGAGATAACGCGTTTTTTTAACTTTGTAAAATCTTCCAAACAACGTTGCCAATTAATCAAATTTTAGTATTTTTATCACCTTTGGCCTAAAACCATATTTTTACAAGCATATGGCCACTTTCTACATCCTTCGCATTTCAACTCCACTTGTAGACTGAATAAGGCTGACATGGCTTTATAGCACAAGGTGCACTTAGAAACTACTTTTAAACAAGTTTTTCGAAACTATGCGAGCGAACAACGAAATTTTACTTGTTTTATCACTTTCCACCCGAAACCATCATTTCAGAACGATTGGATCAGCTTTAAATCTACAAATCGCTTTATCTCGACGAGATAACGCGTTTTACTTAACTTTATAAAATTTTCAAAACAACGTTGCCAATCAATCAAATTTTAGTAATCTCGTTTTTCTTAAAAACATCATTTTACAAGCATTTGTCCACCTTCTACATCTTTTGTATTTCAACTGCACATGTAGCCTAAATGACGCTAATATGGCTTTATACCGCAAGATGCGCTTGAAAACTACTTTTGAAGAATTTCTAGAAACTATGCGAGCGAGCAATGAAATTCTACCATTTTTATCACTTTCCACCCAAAACCACCATTTCAGAACCATTGGATCAACTTTTCACAGATCTGCACTTTCAAAAGAATTCTAACCTTACAAAACCTAGAAATTGCTTTATCTCGACCAGATAACTCGTTTTTCTTCACTTTGTGAAATTTTTCAAACAACGTCGCGAATGAATCAAATTTTAGTATTTTCATCACTTTTGGCCTAAAGCCATCATTTTACAAGCATTTGGCCATATTCTACATCCTTTGCTTTTGAACTGCACATGTAGCCTAAATGACGCTAATATGTCTTTATAGCGCAACGTGCACCTGAAAACTAGTTTTGAAAAATATATCGAAAGCACGCGAGCGAACAATGAAATTTTGGCTGTTTTATCACTTTCCACCCAAAACCACCATTTTAGAAAAATTGGATCAGCTTTGCACTGATTTCCACTTTCAACTTAACTCTAACCTTACAAAGCCTACAAATCGCATTTTCTCGCCGTAATAACGCGTTTTTGTTAAGTTTCTGAAATATTTCAAACAACGTTGCGAATCAATCAAGTTTTAATATGTTTATCCCTTTTGGCCTAAAACCGTCATTTTTCAAGCATTTGAGCACTCTCTCCATCCTTCGCATTTCAACTGCTCATGTAGCCTAAATGACGCTAATATGGCTTTATAGCGCGACATGCACCTGATAACTAGTTTTGAAAAATTTCTCGAACCTACGCGAGCCAATAATGAAATATTACTTGTTTTATCACTTTCCACCCGAAAACATCCTTTTAGAACGTTTGAATCAACTCTCCGCGGATTTGAACTTTCAAACTAACTCTAGCCTGACAAAACCTACAAATCGCTCTATCTGGCCGAGATCAATCGTTTTTCTTAACTTTGTGAAATTTTCGAAACAACTTTGCGAATGAATGAAATTTTAGTATTTTTATCACTTTTGGCCTAAAACCATAATTTTACAAGCATCTTCCCTCTCTCCTACATCCTTTGCATTTCAACTGCACATGTAGCCTAAATGACGCTAATATCGCTTTAAACCACAAGATGCACTTGGAAACGACTTTTGAAAAATTTCTCGAAACCACGCAAGCGAACAATGAAATTTTACCATTTTTATCACTTTCCACCCAAAACCACCATTTTAGAATAATTGGATCAGCTTTGCACAGATTTGCACTTTCAAGCTAACTCTAACCTTAGAAAACCTACAGATCGCTTTATCTCGCCGAGATGGCGCGCTTTTCTTAACTTTGTGAAATTTTCCAAACAACGTTGCCAATCAATCAAATTTTAGTATTTTTATCACTTTTGGCCTCAAATCATCATTATACAAGCATTTGTCCCCATTCTACTACCGTTGCACTTAAATGCACATGTAGCCTAAATGACGCTAATATGGCTTTATTGTGCAAAATGCACCTGAAAACTAGTTTTGAAAAATTTTTCCAAACGACGCGAGCGAGCAATGAAATTTTACTAGTTTTATCACTTTCCACCCGAAACCATCATTTTATAACGTTTGGTTTAGCTTTGCGCGGATTTGCACTTTCAAGCTAACTCTAACCTGACGAAACCTACAAATCGCTTTATCTCTTCGAGATAAATCGTTTTTCTTAACTTTGTGAAATTTTCGAAACAACGTTGCGAATCAATCAAATTTGAGTATTTTTATCACTTTTGGCCTAAAACCATCATTTTACAATCATTTGGCCACTTTCTACATCTTTTGCATTTCAACTGCACATGTTGCCTAAATGATGTTTACATGGCTATATACCGGAAGACGCGCTTGAAAATTACTATTTAAAAACTTCTCGACAGTACGATAGCGAACAATGAAATTTTACCATTTTTGTCACGATCCACCCGAAACCACTATTTTAGAACAATTGGATCGGCTTTGCACAGATTTGCACTTTCAAGCCATCTCTAACCTTACAAGACCTACACAATCGCTTTATCTCGCCGAGATAAATAGTTTTTCTTAACTTTCTAAAATTTTCGAAACAACGTTGCGAATCAATCAAATTTTAGTATTTTTATCACTTTTGGCCTAAAACCCCCATTTTACAAGCATTTGCGCACTCAGTACATCCTTTGCATTTCAACTGCACATGTAGGCTAAATCACCCTGATATGGCTTTATAGCGCAAAATGCCCCTGAAAATTAGTTTTAATTAATTTTTCGAAACTAGTAAAGCGAACAATGAAATTTCACTTGTTTTATCACTTTCCACCCGAAACCAATATTTTAGAACTTTTGGATCAGCTTTTCGCAGAATTGCACTTTCAAGCTAACTCTAATCTTAAAAACCTACAAACCAATCGCTATATCTCGCCGAGGTAAAGCGTTGTTTTTAACTTTGCGAAATTTTGCGAAACAGCCTTGCAAATGAATCAAATTTTAGTATTTTTATCACTTTTGGCCGAAACCCATTATTTTACAAGCATTTGGCCACTTTCTACTTCCTTTGCAATGCAACTGCACATGTAGCCTCAATAAGGCTTTATAGCGCAACATGTACCTGAAAATTAATTTTGAAAAACTTTTTGAAACTACGCGAGCCAACGATGAAATTTTACATGTTTTATCACTTTCCACCCGAAACCATCATTTTAGAAACGTTTGGATCAGCCTTACACAGATTTGCACGTTCAAGCTAATTCTAATCTGACAAAATCTACAAATCGCCTTATCTCGCCGTGAGAGATCGTTTTTCTTAACTTCGAGAAATTTTTGAAACAACGTTATGAATCAATCAAATTTTAGTATTTTTAACACTTTTGACCTAATACCATCATTTTACAAGCATTTGGCCACCTTCTACATCTTTTGCATTTCAACTGCAGATGTGGCCTAAATGACGCTAATATGGCTTTATACCGCAAGATGCGCTTGAAAACTACTTTTGAAGAATTTCTAGAAACTATGCGAGCGTGCAATGAAATTCTACCATTTTTATCACTTTCCACCAAAAACCACCATTTTAGAACCATTGGATCAACTTTTCACAGATTTGCACTTTCAAGAGAACTCTAACCTTACAAAACCTAGAAATTGCTTTATCTCGACCAGATAACTCGTTTTTCTTCACTTTGTGAAATTTTCCAAACAACGTCGCGAATGAATCAAATTTTAGTATTTTTATTACTTTCTACCCAAAACCACCATTTTAGAACCATTGAATCAACTTTGCAAAGATCTGCACTTTCAAGCTAAGTCTAACCTTAGAAAACCTACAAATCGCTTTATCTCGCGGAGGTAACGCGTTTTTCTTAAATATGTGAAATTTTCCAGACAGCGTTGCCAATCAATCAAATTTTAGTATTTTTATCAATTTTGGCCTAAAACTACCCTTTTACAAGCATTTTGCCACTTTCAAACTACCTTGCATTTAAATGCACCCGTAGCGTAAATGACGCTGATATTGCTTTCTAGCGCAAGATGCACTTGAATACTAGTTTTCAAAAATTTCTCGAAACTACGAAAGAGAACAATGAAATTTTTTCTTATTTAGTAGTCTGTAAAGTGGGGATTCCAGCACCTTTTTTCAGCACCTTTTCAAACTTGTCACAAATTTTTCAAAGTCCAACTTTGGTTTCTTCGCATCTTGTGCCACGCCCTTTTTTTGATTGACTAATTTTATTTTTATAACGTCATCATTTTTTACGAATATTTAGTTAATCTGTGATATTTTAGAATGTCAGCACACTTTAACCACTTCCGTGAATTTGTTGACGTTACCAAGAATTTCGATCACTTCCGGGAATTTGCTGACGTTACCAAGAAGTAAAGTGGGGGTAGCAGCACTTTGTTTTGCATCTTTTTTAAAATTGTCCAAAACTTTTCAAAGTGTCGCAGTGGCTAATAAATTTCAAACATTTCCAAACATGTTTAATTTTCCTAACAACCAGTCCAACTTATGGTTTAAATCCAAATATATTTTCATAAGTGTCAATCATTTCCGACATATAATGACCTATTTTATTTCCAAGTATTATTCTTTTATCATCTTTTGCTGGCAATGCA
Organism: Nanipora kamurai; assembly: GCA_036872915.1. Taxonomy (NCBI): domain Eukaryota; kingdom Metazoa; phylum Cnidaria; class Anthozoa; order Scleralcyonacea; family Helioporidae; genus Nanipora; species Nanipora kamurai. The sequence continues at coordinate 15,535 of JBAHVQ010165927.1, read as the reverse complement.
TTTTTTCTACACTTTCAGAATACAATTCATAATTTCGATGTCTTATTAAATTAATTTTTCTAATTTGTTCTTCTTTGCTAAATAAGCAATCTTTATGATTTTGAAATGTTAAATTTTTTTCAATGACGTTTTTTTTAACACCTTTACATCTTTTTGATTCTTTTTCAGCTATTTTATAAGAATATAATTTTGCTCTGTGCCCTACAAATTCTTCTATTTGTTTCCCCCGCTCTCATCTTTTATCATACCAATTACTTTTTTATTCTTTCCTATTGAAATTCCGCTTTCATGGTCTTTTGAGTAATTACTTGTGTCAAACATATTTTCAACGTCTGGGGATATATTTTATAAAAATCTTCAGTTTTAGTTTCATACATTAAACTGTCAGTGTCTGTGAATAACAACCGAGAATTTTCGCCATATTTTGGTTTAATATAACTACAATGAAAATTATACATTAAAGTCTTACTCAGATCCGATATGCTCATTCCTAGATATATAGGTTTATCGAGCTTAACGTTTTTCTTATGCATATGCACAGCGATTAAATTTTCAGAAAATATTGTTTTTTTGTTAAAATTGGTTTTTGAAAATAATTTTAATGCTTTTTTCTCTCTGTTAACTAATTGTATATCAACTCTGTTTCTGACATTTTCCATAGTATTCCCAAATACAGAGTTATTCATAAGTTTGAAAAAGTCTTTTTCAATTTCATTTTTTGCATCTGTTCTCAGTTTTGTGTTTAAATCAATATATTTTTTCATAAAATTTTCTTCATAAAATTTAATATCTTTATGAATTTTACGAATTTTTAATCCTAATTTTTCATAAAATTTCAAGTTTTCACTATGTAAAACATATTTTTCTTTATTATTCAAATTTGGAATTAATTTTTCAACACCTCCTGCTCAGCAGGTGTCGCCTTTTAATCTTTCTGGTGCTAATGGGTATTCATTATGTAAATCATGCAGTTCTTCAGGGTATTCCAATTCAACTTCTAGTATACTAGGGAATTGTTCCCAATTTTCTAATTCTTTTTCATTTATCCATTTGAAATCTCTTACAGGAAGTTTTTGCTCATAGCCCATCCGTATAAATTATTAGCGTTTAAATAAGCAAGATATAAATTATGATCTTTACATTTATACTTTGAACCCATATAAGGATTTTTAGCTTTTGCATATCGCTTTGTAATTGTTGAAATTCCCCCTCTAATTCCATTTTCAATCATAAGGTCATTTGTGGGTCAGATAATAATTCCAATTCAACTTTAGTCATTTTCAACATTACATCCCATGCTAATCCTGGACTGGTATAATACCAAGCTGGATCTAAACTATAATTTTTTTTTACATACCTTTCTAAAATTTTCAAAAACATCTGCTAACAATATCACATCAGTTTTTAAATACAAGTCGTGATATGATTGCATATCTTTAATATTAAATTTTTTCCAAACATTTTGCGCACGTTCATAATCTGCTTCACTTATATTTTCATCATTTAATTTTGAATAAAATCCTTTAATATCAGGTAATTTTTTTCATTTAATTTTTGAATATTATCAAACCAATCATATGGAAACACACCTTTTCTAGTTAATAATTCTCTTTTTTAAGCTTCACTGTAAAATTTTTTCATAATATTTAGCTCATTTTTATCTAAATTTTTAACAAAGTTTCCTAAACCACTTTGCATAAATTTAAAACTGTCAATAAATCTAATTTGTTTTTTAACATTAATTATTACTTTGATTTTATACTTTTCACGTCCATTTTCATAAATTTTTTCATATTTAATACTGTTTTCTTTACATCGACTCTTAAATTGTTTTTCTGTAATTATTTTTTGAGATCCAAATTTATCAACAATAATCTCTTTTGTAAATGAAATATATTTCTCCTCAGGGTTGGGGATACAATTAATTTCGCCTTCTGAAACTCCAAGATTTTTAATAAACAAATGACTATAATAATTTTGTAAATTATAAAATGTAATTGGAATAAATTTAGGTTTTTTCATTTTTGAATTACAACTACCACAAGCAGCGCCTCTAAATTTTCCAGTGAAATGACAATGATCTCTAACTTTATCTTCAGTCTCTTTTTAAAAATTATATCCACATGCATAAAATTTCTTAGCTGTTTCAAAATCTTTTTATCCTTTTCTCTGAATATGATCTTTTTTGAAATTTAAATTGTTCATGTACCTTTTTAATATTATTTTCTAAACTTTCTACAAATTTGGAAGACACAGAGCTTACACCGTCACCAGACTTTTTTGTATAATTTATTAATTTTGGTTTAAACAAATTATCATCAAAACATTTTATCAAATAGCAATATCCAGACGGTTCATGTTTTTGCAATTGTTTTGTATTATGCCAATATTTTTATTCTTATTTTTTAAATTGCATTCAAAATCTGCATAAATTACAAATGGAATGTTGTTAATTTTTTCATAATTTTTAAACTTTAATTTTTCTCCTTTATTTGGAAACAGTTTTTCCACACTTATATTTTGAAAAATATTCCAAATGATTTTTAAGAATTTTTTCATTACTTTCTTTTGTGAATTTTGTTCTAATTTACTTGGCCTCAAAGGAAAAATTTTATGCTTTTTATTTCTAAACCTTTCTTCTTCATTATATCCTAAAACATTAATTGAAATATTATTACTTTTTTCAAATTTATCAATATCTGAAAATCCACATGGGAAATTGATTCCTTTAATATTAAAATCCTCATTTTCGTTTTTTTAAATTTTTGTAATTTTACCAGGATTTTTCAAATTTGGATTGTTTTTCAAAAGTTTATTTATTACCACGCACCACAATAAACATTTTTGATCATGACTTTGAGGATTAATAATTGCATTTTTATTTTTTAAAAATTTTGGGGTTGAAATAAAAGATAATGCAAGTAATCATTTAATGTTATTAATATTGAGAATTACTTTTAAACTTTTAAAAAAATTCCATAAACTTGAATTTTTTAAATATTCTTCAAAACTTAAAATAATTTTTTTGAACCATTTTTTCATATATTTCATCAAAATTGCTTCCAATAAAAATTTCTTCATAATAGCTATGAAAATGTGCTTTATCTGTTCTTTCTTCTCCAGTTGCTGGATTTGTTTTTTTCATTAAACATACAAAGTTAATTGTTGTTTTGAACCTGCTTTTGGATATTTTTTAAATTTTTCAATCACCAGTGGCTTTATTCTTTCCAACACACTCAAAGGATCATATAAAGTCATTCCATATTTTTCCAAATCTAGTTCATAATGTTTTGTAACATTTAAAGCTTTTTTATCCAGCTCAAACTTTGGATCAGACACTTGTGATTTTTTTTGTATTTTGTTAAATATATTTAAAACATTTTCTTTTAGATGATTATACCAATTTGTTATTTTTTCTGTTCCTCTGTTTACATTATTTTTATATTTATCAAATAAATTAAGTACTTCTTTTTTCGACCTGTAAAATAAACTATTTGCTTTTTCTTTAGACATTTCAATCAAACTTTGAATTTTTGGACCATATTTTAATTTTTTTTTTTGAAATGCATTGTGATGCGAAAAAAATAAAGAATAAAAGTCACCTGATTTTTATTCTTAATAATATGTTAAAGATATTTAATAATTAATCATGAAAATGTTAAATAATTCATTTAATTTTTTTGGTTTTGGTTTTGGTTTTTGTTCTAAAATGATTTTATAATTTGTATAAATTTTTTTCCAGCTTCATAATCAATTTCAAAGTCTTTAAAAATACAATATTTTTCTCTATAATTAATTTTGTATTCATGATACTGTAGTATTTCATATTCTCCTGTGATTTTGAGAATCTAATTTTCAAAAATATCTTTTAAAATGTATTTTAAAACATGTTTATTACACTCTTTATCATCATAGTGCTGTTCGTAATTTTCTGCTTTCACAAATATTTCAACTAATTGATTCATTGTTTTTTATTGTATACAAATTTTTAGTTAAATGCAAAATGTTTATTCGGCAAAAACCAAAAATGTTTGACCGCTGATTTTTAAATCTTTTTTTGTTAAGATTCTGTGTTTGATGCTTTCTCCATTTATGTTAAAATTCCTTGAAGCTGAATAAAGACTTTTAAACTTTAAAATTTCACCTGTTTCTCTGTTTAGAATGATCACTGGTGTTGGTTTTTTTATTTTTCCTCTGCCATATTTTTCATATTTTTCATTAGGTTTACTAACTTCAAAACCCAGTATTTGTTCAAGCTTATTTTAATTGTATGTTTTGTAATCTTTTATTCCTCTTTCTCTTGCGATGTCTCTCAATTGTTTAGCAGTATAATGACTTTGGCTGTTCATTTACTATATGTAATTTTTTTATTTAAGAACAAATTTAAGAAAACAAAAAAAAAGTTAAAAGTTGGTATTTTTGTTTTTTGAATATTTAATGAGTTTGTGTAAATTTTGCGTAATTTAATTTCTAAATTTATTACATTTTTAAATGACAATTAAAACCATTTAAATTCAAATATCTAAATAAAAAATAATGATATCCAACAGCAATTTTAAAATAATTATAAACATTTTCTTCTTTTAACCATTTTTTATATTTTTCATCAATTTTTCCATTTTTAAAATAGTCCAATATAAATTTTAAAATGTTCATTTATTTATACTGTTATACATTTATGTAAATTTATAAATAATATATCCAGCGCCAAATCCCAAGAAAGACATTGTTATCAATAATTATTGTTATTTAATAACATTTGATTTTGTTCAATTTCTCGCTGAACTTTGTGTAGGTAGTCCAATGAATCGTTTGTATCATTTATGTCTTTTTTTGCGTTGGACAATTGTATTTTTAATTGTTCAATTTATTTTCTTTGTTGAACTTGTTTTTCATATCAAGCTTCTTTGTCTTTTTGAAATTTTTCCATCGCCAAATTGTGCCTTTTTATTTCACTCTCATAATATTTATGATTTAATTTGCTAAATAAAAATCCCGCTCCCGCAAAAGCGACAGCGTTAAATAATCCTCCAGCTATTAAACTTGCCATTTATGTTTAAACAATCAAAATTAAACACATTACTGTGTTTTAAAAGGGTCGGTAGGAATCCACTTTTTCTCCTGTGCATACTTTACAGCCATACTTCCAGCTGTAACTGCTACTGCCAATTTTACTGTTTCTTTCAAACTACTTGGAGTACTTAGGTCTTGTCCTGCCACTTTTTTAATCACCATAGAAACACCAACAGCTGCTGGTGTAATTAAAGCTGAGTCGTAAAATTCATTCATCAGTTCCTTATTCATTTATTTGTTAATAAAAAATTTTTTAAAATTTTTTTAACATCTATTACTCCAAACTGTCAAGCTGTCGACACGATTTTTCTTTCTTAGTTGGTTCTTTCACCAAGTTTACAGGTTTACTTGGTGTTTTGGATGTGCTTGGTGTTTCTTTGGTAGGTTTAGGTTCTACAATTTCGACAATTTCTACTTTTGGTTCATTAAATCTTTTGTATGCATAATATAACCCTCCTATAGAACCTATAGAACCTATGATTCCAAAAATAAAGTTAAAGTTGCGTTCTTCCGTACTCAACTTGGTTTGTTCTTCTTTTTCTTCTCTTGATTTCTTTGCTTTTGCTTTTGCTTCTTTGAAATTTCAGCGAGTCTTTTTCCCTGTTCAACTTTTTTAGGATCTTTTAACTTTTCTGATTTTTCGTCTTTTTCAGTTTTTGTTATTGTGGGGTTTTGTTCACTCTTTCATTTATATACTTCAAAAATTACATTTACTTGAAATTTGTTCAAAGTTGCTTGATTTTTTTAATAAGGAGATTCAAGGAGACCGCAAGGACATCTCAAGGAAATTTAAGGATATTGTAAGGACATCTCAAGGAGACCGCAAGGAGTCCTCAAGAAAAACCTTAAAGTTGCTTAAAATTTGCTCAAAGTTGCTTAAAGTTTGCTGAAAAATATTTCAAGGAGACCGTAAGGACACCACAAGGGGACTGTAAGGAGACTCCAAGTAAATTCAAAGCGACCTCAAGCAACCACAAAGTTGTTTAAAATTTACTTAAAAATACTTCAAGGAGACTCTAAGTTGCTTAGATTTATTTCAAGTACTTTGCAATTAATGAACAGCAAGTAACGAACCAACCATAACAATCTTTAAATTGTCATTGTGATTATTGTCAACTTTATTACCGTTCCGGCCGCTACGCGCCCTAATGTCAACTTTATCATCAGTTTTGTTGTCTTGTTCATCTCCCGTCTTTTCAGTTTTGCTTGGTTTTAATGCTTTGCTAGGGGTGTCTGCTTTGCTCACGGTGTCCGTTTTTATTAGGGTGTTTGCTTCGCTCAAGGAATCTAAATAGTTTGCTGCGGACTCTTGTCCAATTTGTTTTTTAATAGGTTTCTTGGTTGGTGTATAATTTATGTCTTTATTCAAACCAAATTTAAAGTCTTTTCCAGCTACATTGAGTTTATTATTGTAACCAGCAATTGGATTCTTCAAAATAATTAAGTCACTAGGGATCAACCACAATGTTGGGCTTAAAGCCATATTTAATATTACATTGGAGTCAGAGATTGCTTTATTCATATTATTAATCCATGTTGCGGTATCATAATTTATAATAGAATCTTTTACAATTTGTTTAAAAAAATTTTTGTGTCTCTAACGCTGACGCTCTAGATCCGTAAACGCTTTGTCTAGTTCTTGCTTGCGCACCTAAGATTGAAAAAAACATAAGCTTCAATACTTTGATTTATTAATTCAGTCCCTTGTAAAAGTAATCCATTTGAAGTCTTGGGTACAATTTTTTTATAATCATTTTGTATGTCTTTAATTTGTCCTGGACTAGCTTCATATAAATGTTGACGATGACTCACATTTATTACATCTTGACCCAAGTGTTCGTTCTTAATCCCTAAAATTTCTTGATAAGTCCACTTTGGCCAATGGTCTTGTAAAAAGCTTGCTTTGTACTTTTTTACAATATCATATCCAGCTTTTTTTGAATCAATTTTAAATTGTTGAAATATTTTCATCATTGTAAAATATAAATGAAATCGCATAAGAGTAGCAATTTGTTTTGGTGTTTCTTAATTAAAATCTAAAATATTGTTTGGAAATACCACAAGCATAAGTTGCAACCCACGCACCAACGATGGACTGAAAATATGGTTGATTTAAATCCCATTTTTTAGCATGAGCCGAAGGGTCTGAGTCCTTTGGACTATACCCCATTGTAGGAGCAAAATTGGTGTGAGGAATATTTAAAGGAGGTAAATCACTATTAAAGTAATCTGTGTCGGTAACATAAATTCTAAATGTATTTATAGCGTAATCTAAAATATATTCTGCTGGAAAATTATCCGAATAATAACTTTTTCCGTAAAATCCAACATGTCTTTTACCTTTTGGTAATTCCTGTATGGTTCCACCTAGGGGCCATATCTGTGGGAATTTTGAAGTTTGTTCCAATCCTACTTTATTAGACACTTTGTGGCTGTATAAATATTTTTCCAATCTTTATTATTTTTAAAGGTTTCGGACTCCACGTCATAAGACGTCCTATCATCTACTTTGTAAAAAACATTTCCTTGTTCAAATATGCCATCTTGATTAAATACCACATCAAATTCAAATTTTGTCAAATCCGCATGTGGATACTTTTTCAAAAAATTTTGTTTTAATTTTTCTTTTTGAATTTTGGAGTCTTTGACTACTTGCTCATAATGTTCTCCATAATATTTTTTCATCATATATTTACCAATTTCATTTCCCATTTATTTATAAAATAAAGTATGAAAAAGATAACTGTATTTTTGAAAGGAAAAGAAACCAACTTGGAATTGGATAAAACTCTAGTTGTTGAAAATAATTGCTTAGAAATCTTATTAAAATCGGCAACAGTATTTTGGGATTATAACAATGTTTTTAAAGGGGATAATGATTCTTTTACATACGACTCTAGTGAAATTACACTCAACCCTGGATACTGGACTTTTGAAATGTTGTCAAAAAAATTTAAAGAAAACAACATAACTTTAACACCATTACCTGAAAGTGGAAAATGTTCAATTAATTCTGATAAAGATCTAAATTTAATAAATTTGGGGATATTATTTGGATTTCCTAAGAATAAGTCTATAACAAAAAACACAACTGTGACGAGTGATAATAAAGCAAACAATTCATTACAATTCTTTAAACTTTAATGTCTCTGCAAACAATGGGGAAAAAGCAACCCTTTGGATGCGCAGAGCGAGGTCCCTACTGGGGATGTGCTCTTGGAACTTTATATAAAATAAATGAGCAAACTAGAGCAAGACTTTGTATTGGAACAAGAGCTGCGGGATTTATCTTATGATCCAGCAAAAGGTTATGGCTCTGTAGAAAAACGTTACACGCTAGCTAAAGAACAGGGATTAAATGTCTCTAGAAAAATGGTTAAGCATTGGCTAAAACACAAGATACATATACGAGGTATAAACCAATTATTAAAAAACATAAATTTCAAAAAACATACGTGAGAGACCTTGCGGATCAAATACAAATGGACTTGGTTGATATGAAAAAATATCAAAGGGAAAATAATGGGTATTTTTGGATTTTAACTTGTGTAGAAATTTTATCTAGATATGCGTTTGTCGTCCCTGTCTACCAAAAAGACACAAGGAGTATGACAAAAGCTGTAGAAGAATTACTAAAACAATTTAAAACAGGATTTGAAGGACGAATCCCCAAACTTGCACAATTTGATGATGGAAAAGAATTTTATAATGTTGGTATTAAAACACTTTTGGAAGAAAAAGGCATCAAATATTTTTCCACAAACTCAAGTAAAAAAGCAGCTACTGTTGAAAGATTTAATAGAACTTTAAAAGCAAAAATGTAGAAATATTTTTATAGTAAAGGAACTTATAAATGGATTAATGTTTTTAACCATCTTGTAAAAAATTGTAATAATAGTAAACATAGTAGTATTTTAATGAAACCAAAACATGTAAACTCTGTGAATAGAGATCAAGTGTGGGTTACACTTTATGGAAATGCATTAGGAGAACTTCCTTTGCCGGAATTTAAAATTGGAGATACAGTTAGAATAAGTAAATATAAAACCATTTTTACAAAAGGTTATGAAGCAAATTTTACTGAAGAAATTGTCTAGATTTCCAAAGTCTTTAGAGGTGAACCAGACATGTATGAGTTGCTAGACCTGGAAGGAGAACCAATCATTGGAAAATTTTAATAAAAAGAATTAAGCGCTGTAGATAAAAAAGATCGAGAGGCGGTATACCGAGTTAAAAAAATATTAAAAAGAAAAAAAAATCAAAGGTGAGAATATGGTTTTGGTAAAATGGTTAGGATACGACTCCAAACACAATTTTTGGGTGCCTGAAAAAGACGTTAAAGATTTATAAAAAAAGCGACGCAAGCATCGCGCGGGATTTTTTTGCCAAAAAAAATTCCTTAAAAATAAATAGCAGAAGGATCTGATGACTTTGAAATGAAAGATATGGATAAAAAGCAGCAAAGCTAGCAAAGCGGGTACGGCTTAAAGAATGAGGAAGAATTGGACGTTGAATATGATAATCGTGTACAAAAACGTTCAGACTTGTTGAGGGGTAGTCGGAACGATAATGAAATTGAAAGAAAATAATATTAATAAGAGAATTGACTATATTGTTGACATCAAACAAGAATAGTTTGGGGAAACGTATTTCCTCGATAATGATGATCATGCAAATATTACTATAAAAAAGAATAACACTAGCACGTTAGCTCCCGCTGTTAATTTTGATGATATACCAAATCCAAATGATAATGTAGCATTTTTAGTAGAATAATATTTCAGAATAAATTTAGAAGATGATAGTTTTAATTTGGATAATAGTGTTGACGCAATAAGAATAAGAAATCGAATTGGGCTTGATAAAAAAGAAAATGTTATATTTAGACCTACTTTAAAAAATGGAAATTTAGGTGAACCTAAAAAAATACTCATAAGAGATTGTAATAATTTAGAAGTGAACACACAATCAAATAAGTCGGCATATGAAGAATTTAATAATTTAATAATAAATTATATACAAGACCTCAAGGAAAGAAATCTAGTTGTAGAACAAATGCCAATGGTTGTTACAACTCCAGACACTACACCAATCCCAGGATTGACAGCCGAAGAGAATAGAGAATTAGGAGGCGTATTAAACTCTTCAGAAACAATTGACAAAGCGACCAGAACAAAATAGCTTAAAGTTCAGGAAGACCACTTTCAAGACACCCTGAACAAAACTATAGAAGAAAGAGACAATATAGAAAACCCAGAGTATTCGTCTTCGTCTCAGAAGGATATAGAATTAGAAGAAAGAATTGTTGGTCTTAGGGCGGCACGAGATAGAACTTTGGATCAAATGGAAAAAGGGCAGATCCGGGAACAACAAGAAGAAGACGTTGATAGATTGCAAAAATTTAAAACATGGACAAAAGAAAACTTGGTGGGACTTTCTGCCGTTGTAATTTCCATAGCGGGCATTATAACAACTGTCATTATTGGGGGAAGAAAAGCTCTGTAGCAGGGTTCAAATGCTTTGGGAGATTTTGCAAAGGCTGTAAAAAATGTTGGAGAAAAGTATGGCCCATATTTGGACCAATTTTAAATTTAATATCAACAGTTTTATCATTGGACACAAAAGGGATTGCAATTTTGGAACAAAATTTGTGGGTTTTGGCAATTGCACTAGCTTGGCTTTTATATGATCAATATAAAGAATACAGAAAATCAAAGCGAAAAAAGTAAAAAAAAATTTTTGTTTATAAAATAAATGAGAGTACAATCAGGAACAGAAGAAATTAAGCCGCGTTTTAGAAGAGTGAAAAAGGCAGAAATTATAGGAACAAGAACTAGACACGTAGTCACATTTAATCCAAACAAAGCAAGTCCGGGTAAAGAAATTTATGTGGATATCCCAAAATTAAAAAGTGATTCCTGTCTGGTGCCTGACCCACTTCATCTACTGTTTGACTTTAAAAATGCAAATGCAAAATCTTGGATTTTAAAAAACCTAAGTCAACTCCTTGTTGAAAGACTTGTGATTAAATTCGCCGGAGAAGTCGTCTATGACAACACTGGTGAAAGTCTCTTGGGAGTGTCAAAGACCTATGGCTAACTACAAAAGAACGTGCTGACATGATAGAATATGGAATCGGAACTGAAAACCTTCGTAAGCTCATTTCCAAAGACGACAGTGGCGTGACATCGGGCACCGATGCTAAAGTTAGTGATAAACTAATGTTTGACACTTTTGCCACAAAACAAAGGCTTAAACTTGGAAAAATTTGACAAGACCACGGACTCCATGCACCATTTCATATGATTAACAATTTCCAATTTGTTATAACTTTAGCCCAGGCTGCAAATATCATGGACGCGCAAAGTGGTCAAAAAGTTGCAGGATACACTTTGGAAAACTTGGAATTAGAGTACGAAACTATTGATAGTCAAGATTTGACTGATCGGGTCATTAATGAATTTACAATGGGTAGAAGTCTAAGTTATGAACATGTGACTTTAATGAAGTCTTTAGAATGGGATAAGGACCAAACAACACATAACGAAACCATAAACTTATTCAGAAGAAGCATGAAAGCCGTAGTTTTGTTATTTAGGAATAAGGCTGTAACTGACAGTGAACAATTTGTTTATCCTAATATTGAAAATGTAAAGGTAACCATAGAAGGAGTGCCAAATTCCATATATTCACAAAGAATTCCAAAAAATAGATTTTTGGAAGAAGCTGTGAGACTTTTTAAACATTATGGACAAGAACAAAATATAACTCTTAGAAACTTTCTTAAGGACAAATTTGCGCTGGTAATAGATCTAAGGACTATAAAGGATGAATTTACGGCAGGACAAGGAAAATGATTAGTTAATACACAATCAAGTCTTTTACTAGAAATTGCTAAAAAGGCAACATCTGCAAATGTAGTTTGTAAAATATTTGTGGTGTCTGATGGGCTTTTAAACATTGTGAATAAAGACATTAGTTCTACACAATATTAAGTAATGTATCAAAATTACTAAAAATAAATGGAAAATAATGAACTGAAAGTGAAAAATAATGAACCGGAGATGAAAAATATAATAAAACCTTTTAATATGATTATTGTTGGCATGACTGCGTGCGGAAAAACGTGGTATCTTTTAAAAATGTTAGAAAAAGAATACCCCCAACATTTTGATCACATTTATTTAATTTGCCCAATGTTTGAAACAAGACATATAGAGAATGGAGATATTTAGATGATGAGAATTTTCTTGTCATGCCGTGTAATCAAGATTATGTTGAACAACAATTAAAGACAATTGTTAATCACGCTGCGGGGAAGGGCCTTCGGTCTTTAATTATCTTAGATGATTGTGCCAGCGGTCAAGCTGTGAAGAATAGAACTTCCGAGCTAGTAAAACTAGGATTTTTTGCAAGGCATTATGGTTTGAGTACAATAGTCATTACCCAACAATTAACATCCATTGCAAAACCATACAGAGAAAATATAAGTAAATTAGTGAGTTTCTATAATCCAAATAGAAAGGATATGAAAACTATAATTGATGATCATTTGGGTGAGGAAGACGAGAGTGCCATCAAAATGATTAAAAAAAACTTAAAAGAGAAAAACATTGTAAATTAGTAATCAGCTTGGTGTATCCCTATGGCTACAAACTTGAATACTAAGCGAAGCATAAGCTGAAAACGAATATTAAAAATCTAAATTAAAATTTTTATTAAAATAAAGAGTAAAATCGAAAGCGTTAATAATGATCCAAATCAAAAAATTGTTGATGATGACGACGGGTGTGAGCCGCCAGAAACAGATGTTGAAAAAAAAGAGCAGAACTTGTAAAGTTGTCTGAAGATGGCGAGATTGAACAAAGCGTAAAAAACCTCAAAAAGCTTCTGAAAAAGTTGTAAATAAAATTTATGCAAAATACATGGTGGATCGAAGAGAAAAAGCAAATTGTTTTTTGACTGACATGTTGATTAGTAAATTTGCAAATTTAGTGGGAGGATTGGATGCAATTTAAAGCAGTGGACTCTGAAGTTGGACTCTGAGTTGCAAAAAGATTAGCTTTTAAGAAATGATGTGAAAGCGTTGGTTCAAAAAATAACACCTTTTATTCCATGTTTAGGATTAGTTTCTGGTGGAATCACCATAGGAAAACACGTTATTAACCATAAACCGAAAAACCAGAAAGGACAAAAGTTGCAAGACAACTCTGAAGAACAAGAACAAAAACAAGAGTGAACCGCGTATCGCGTGATCGCCCTTTGGGCTCAGGGCCAGAGGCCCAAGCGCTCAGGAGCAAAGCTCCAGCGGAAAGCGATGCTGTTTCAAATCTTTATAGTTTAAAATTATAAAGATTTTATAAATTTATTGGAAGATGGTCAATTTTATGCCATTGTTCACAAAATACTTTATGGTAAAGCAGGATGTCTTTTTCGGGCATAATCCCTTTTTGAAAAGTAATTGAAGCCATATCTCCATTAAACACCCCGGGGCCGGATCTCGTTATGTTGATATCAGAAAACACTACGCCATTGACTGCCAAACCTCTGATCGTCAGACCACCAGTATACCTTACACCACCTATCGAAGTAAAATTTAATAATTTTTGTCCATTGCAATAAACTGAACTTTTACTAGTTCTAAGTGAGTTCACTTAGAACAAGTAAAAGTTCAGTAAATAAATAAATAAAAAATAAATAAAAATAAAAAATAAAAATAAAAATAAAAATAAAATAAAATCAAAAAAAATTAAAAAAATTAAAAATAAAAAATATAAAAATTAAAAAAGAATAAAAAAAATAAAAAATAAAAAATAAATAAAAAAATAAATAAATGGATTTGTTTATCTATACATTGGTATAGACAAACAAATCCATTTATTTATTTCACCAGGATTTGCTTTATTTTTATAAGATACAACTGAGGCACTCTTTGGACCTATTGAAAACCTCTGAGTAGTACCGCTTGAAATAACCATATCGCCAGATTGTTTAAAAAAAACAAATGTATCATTTTGTCTCAATAAACAGATTTTCGCTGGGAAATGCCCATGACTTAGATTACTCATCTTGTAGACTATAAAAAAATTTGTTATATTTGAGATTCCGGTAACTGGAGCTAAAGATAAATTTGCAAACAAATTTTATAAAATACCTATTATTTATTCTCTCTGATTTTGGCAAAGAATAGGTTGTAAACCAGAATTTGTTTGAAAAGCGTTGTTATGAGAAAATGATTTATCATAAATTAGGGATATTTTTTGAGTATGATCTGTAATTTTAAATTAATTATCACCCATTTTATCTGGTAAATAGACAGCACCATTTATTTCATTAAATTTATTTAAAATTATTTGCTCTAAAAACAAACTATTTATATAACTTAAATTTACAACATCTAAGTTATTTGTTGGAGTTTCTCTTACTGATGCGTTATCCATAGTTACATTAGTTAAATCTGCATTACCTGTCACATTAGTATTTGTAATTAACGCATTAGTGATCATAGCTGTTCCTTTGACAAAAAATTTAGTAGCAACTATATTGCCTTCCACAGTTCCACCTTCTTTTTTGTATAAAACATTTTTTAATTTTTCGTCGACATTTTTTTTATTTTGATACCCATAAAACAAGCTCATTTGTTTTTTATTTATGATATTTTTTTAACCATTTGTTTTCTCATTATTTTCAGAACGATTGCGGGCGGCTTCGCCGTGTTCACTTTGTTCATGTTGTTCACTTTGTTCATGTTGTTTGCTTTTTAATACACTTTCCAATCTCATAATTTTCTCAACATGTTCATTATTTTGACTAAAAAACATTTCATTATTTTTTGAAAATCCTGCGTTTCCAGACACTTCAAAGTTTTTTACGCCAATGTCCAAATTCGCACCAAATTTTAATCCTTTTGTTACCCTTTGTTTAAAATTTATCGGGTATTTTCCTGGTGTATAAATGATTTCACCTTCTGTAGTTTTATTGATACAATTTCCCATTTTTTATTTTAGTATGATTTAAATTTTTTCACCTTTGGTTCATCGTTTCACTTTTTCACAAATATCACACTTTATTGAAGTCGAGTGTTGAAAAATTTTAAAATTTTTATTAAAGAAATTTTTAATATTTATTACTCTTAGCAAGTTGTTTATTTTCACCAAGCACTTTGAACACACACTGAATGATTTTTTCTTGCTATAAATTGTATACATTTATTTATTCATTTATTATTTTACAACTCGTTAACTACATAGACCAAAAATAACCAAGCTCATTAAATATGATTAAAAAAAGTGTCACGCATGACACTTTATTTGCATTACAACTCGTTAACTACATCAGTCAAAAATAACCAAGCTCATTAAATATGATTAAAAAAAGTGTCACGCGTGACACTTTATTTGCATTACAACATCTTACTGACTATTCCAGTACTCACGATTATCATTACAAATCTTTTTAATAA
>JBAHVQ010165916.1:0-20176 GCA_036872915.1 Nanipora kamurai | reverse complement strand
TTGGTATTATTTTTAAGAGATAGTTCTATGAAAAGCAACAACAACTGCAGCCACACCAAAAATAAGAATAACAACAACAATAACAACAACAATAACAACAACAATAACAACAACAATAACAACAACAATAACAACAACAATAACCACGACTAGTAATAACAACAAAAATAAATGGATAAAATAAGCAATAAAGAACTACTAAAGATAGGAGTTTGATCGTACTCCACTCTGGATGTAAAATTCAGTTTGAAAAACTGGGATTTTTTTCAGGTTCAGTAGTGGTTCGCTTGGTTTTCAACGTTATAACCCCGGTGAAAACTAACGACCTGTTGATTATGCGAACGCTAGGGTTTAACATGCATTTGAGGCGAAGTCGTCAATCATCAATCAGCATTTTTCTATCCTTTTGCTTCGTTATCAAGAGTTCGAAACTGAATATTTTCCTGCGGGCTCAGCGATAATGACGGTTATTTAAAGGCCAAGTCGACCACAAAAACTCTCTTTATTTACAGGATTGAAACTTTCAGTCATTGAAGATATGGGTTTTGTTTTTTCAATCTAAATGGTTCATTTTTTGGTGGCAAAGAATGCTTTCACTCTAACATCAATCGAAACCTAAATCGTTTTAGATTGATCTTTTGAATCTTTACTTTGGTAAAAGATTGATTAAAAAGATCGATTTGATCCTTAATACCAAACCGGAAAGATTGGAATTAGGGACATTTCAATCGTTAGGATTATGAGAATAACCCTTTAAGATCTGCTGGGGTTCCGCTCTTGCTAAAATATACCGATATATTAGGGTAATATATTAGGATAAAATTATTTTTATCCTAATTTTTGTTTAACTAAAATTCATTTCAATCAAATATAAATCACGAACCTCTTCTCCTGAGCCTTCGTCAAGCTCTATCATACTTTCATAATAATAGATACCCTTCAATACTTTTGCACTGGATATATTACCATCCGACGCAAATGTGATATCTCCCAAAACTCTTTCAAGGTTAAATGGGCTGTTGGAATATGGGCTAACACTACAACATAACTGAGATATAAAGATTGGAGAAAAAGGAGATATCATAACGTTTAACTTAATTTCCGACATTATGTGTTTTGTTCTTTCTTTCTTTGTGTCTTTCTTTCCCTCTTCCAGTTTACTGTATTTATCCGTTTATACTTATTTATACTATATATCCATAGATACATACATAAAGATATACAGTATTTAACGATTATACCATAAGCTCGAGTCGTATGTGAACTCATAGCTAACGAAGTGCGTAGCACCGAGGTGGCTATGAAATCATACACGACGAGACCGAATGTTATAATTGTGTTGTTATATACACATCTCCTTGGTGGGCCACTTCACTTTTCCATTTAAGTTCTCCCTTATGGAAACGCTGGGGCACCGTTCACAAAAAATTCATAAAATCATGCAAATGGGAATAAAAACTGGTTACCTTCTGGTTTGTCTCGTATTAACCTCTTTTAAGATATCGTTATTTGTGAGGTTTTCAATAACATTAGGATTAAATGACCATAATTCTAATATTCCTGCTATTGAGCATACTTCTCCTTTCCTAAACAGATTTAAGCAAGAATTATTCAAATTACCAACTAGTCAATAGAAAGTGAAGTGCTGCGAGATGTACATAATTTATGAACTTTTGATTTGATCTTAACAGATAGGCAAATGTTTCTGTATATATTTATTTTAAAGTGATTGTTAACAATCAGAGATACTGCCATTTTGTTGCACTTTCATTTGAATGGGCTATGACTTATTCATAATTCGTATTAGTAATAGCATCATTTGTCGTGCAATTTGAAAAAAACTCGCATATTAAAATAGTACAAGTTTGAAGAAAATCTATTGAAAACTACAGTTATTGTTTTCAGACGAACTTCTCTCAATTTTTCCATTATCAAGAGATCGTATTTGATTGATTTTTCTCTGGTTACGGGACTTTTTTAGCCAATTGAGATTTTATTGTCTCAAGTAATTTGCACTGAATTACCTTTTTTCAGTACTCAATTACCTTTTCTTTTCAGTTTGTTTCCTCGAAATTGTGCTGCTGTAAGCCAACCATGTATCTTTTTTTTCATGCGTATTAATTATTAAACTGTTATGACATACGTCATTGTGCAGGCAGTGAAATGCTAAAATCGAAAAACAATAACAGCAACAACGGCAAAAATAACAACCCCACCAAGGGAAGTGACAACCATAGCAGTAACAGTAACAAAAGCAAAAATCAATTAGAGTCTGAGGAAAAATAAATTGCGAAGAGTACAAAAGAAAATTGTAAATATAATTAAACTAAATGACCAAATACAGAAAACGAGAATGTCCTTTAAGAAATTTATAAAAAGACTTGAATTATAAATTTCTCTTTTACGTTTGGTCATAAAATACGATAAAAACAAGTAGATAGTTGCATCAAAGACGGGCCGACTGACGAACGGAAAGATAGACAAACTAACCCACATTGCTAGATTATTAGATTGGTAAATATCAGAACGACTAGAGGACGTTCGTCAAGCTCGTTTGCTCAGAAAAACGATTTCTGAGCCCTAGACAGGAATCGAACCCGCAATCTTCTGATGACCGGTGAGACGCTCTAACCATTGAGCCACTACGACTCAGATGGCGAGCTAGGCTGCAGGTTCGTCATATGTACTGCCTAAGCCGAGGTCACGATATGATAATAATGATGGAATACTTAAACACTGAACAGAAAGTCTGCTCATGTGGGAGCATGGTAAATATCAGAACGACTAGAGGACCTTCGTGAAATATGTAGATATACAAGTAGATAGATATATAGGGAGACAGGTAGATATGGGTATCTGGGTTAAAAAGTAGATCACCTGATGAATAGGACAATAGATAAGCAAATAGAGTTAATAGATGGACAGGTAGCTAGGTAAATACATAGACAGGTAAATACATAGACAGGTAAATAGATAGGTAGGTAAATGGGTAGATTGGTAAATAGGTAGATAGGTAAATAGACAGATAGGAAAACAAGCAGATAGGTAAATAGGTAAATAGGTAGATAGGTAAATAGGTAGATAGGTAAATAGATAGGTAAATAAGCAGGTTGGCAAATAGGTAGATAGGTATATATGTAGATAGATAGATAGGTAGATAGGTAGATAGATTTATATTTAAAAAGATTTATAGTTAGATCAGTACATAGGTACATAAGTAGAGAGGTTGATAGGTATTCTTTCAGAAGTTATTCTTTTCAACTTACTTGAAACAGAAATCCTCCCAAGACAATTTCCTTCCTTCAAAAGTAATGGTAATATTCACAACCTTTTGATGGATTTTCAGCATCTATACGATTATTTTTCGAGATTCATTTTTAACAGATTGTATTGTAAACACTTTGATTTAAATTATAAAATCGTTCTACTCTAACCTATTGAAATTTTGTTTGCTCTAAATTTGGGTAACTGGGTAACTGCTCTAAATCTGTGTAAATAAACGTATTTGATTTTACTTCACTCATTATTTTCAGGATAATCATGGCATATTGTATGCAGAAATTAAAGTAATTCTCTATCATTAGTTTCTTTCTGTTATTTATGCTAGATTTTTTTGACTGGAATACTGTAAGAAATTCAATGTCATGTCCTCAAATTTTGTTATATACGTAGTTTGGTTTAGGTACATTTTTTATAAAATTATCTTTTTTCAGACCAATGGGACTGAAAGAGGCTACACTTCCAGTTTCTTACACCAAAGCTACTAACACCGAAATAGTTTCACCGAATTCTTTTATTCAGCCAAGAAATTATTTTGCCTGAGAATAAATTTCTCAGAACGTGCAACTAATTCTAAGTGCTAGGCATTAAACTCGTGTAACAAGGTGTAACGTTAAGGCGCCTTTGTATGTGTAATTTTCCACATTACAATTGTCAGCCTGGTGCATGTAACAATCTCATGAAGGTCTGTGCAGCAGGACATCAGGGATCGGTTGTACAAAAAGATGATTAGATTAATTAATTAATTATGATGTTCCTAGTTTCAGCCAATCAGGACCAGAGGATAAGAATTTAACAACCTTTTAATCGTCCGGTGCTGACTTAATCATAATTAACAGTTTCATACAATCGCCCCTGCTGGCTCATATTCTTTTAGCTCAGCCTTTCGAGATAATAAAGACCGAATGAATTGAGTACTTGAAGTGACTTCTTCGACTTTAGAATAGGCTTATGAAAAAGAAGTAAGGGTCAACCCATCAAGGGCTATATGAATGAAGGAATACATACCTTTTTCAAGACTTTTTTGTCAAGTACATTGGCCTCTGGGAGAAGAAACGAGCATTGTGCTGATTTAGCGGGAAATGTTCTATCTACCCATTCCCTATCTTTAAAACCTTGTGAATTGTCAGGTACCCACAGTTTCTCGCCTCTGCTTTCTCTTGTGAAATTTGCAAGTCCTGCAAGACATGCTCCACAAATTATAACCGATAAAATAATGGTCATCCAAGGACTCCGACCAACGACTCTACCTAACCTGTGATGAAAATGAGGAGAAAATACGAAAAAACAGTTTGTCTACACTTTTTTGGTTAAAAGATTTATTTGACATGGTGGACGTGGGGAATTGTGAACATACGAGAACCATGCAGTCCTAAATAGCAAAATTGAATTTTATCGTCAAAAATATTTGGTTTTAGGGATACCTAAATGGATTTTATAATATCTTTTAAATTAGATATGTTCAGGATCAAGATTTAAATTCTGACCGATGCGTTATTTCTTTCACTTCCAGTAAGTAAACGTCAACTAATAAGAAGTTAAATCCTCGGGGGAATATGTTTTGTAATTATATACAGGGCAACCGGAAAATTAAGGTAAAACAGCAAATTCGTATAAGAATATCGAATCGCCAAAAATGCTTCCCCAACGGTCAACTAAACTCAGTTCGGAACAATCTAGTTTACAATACAAATGTTTTTCGAAAGAAAAACATTGTTAAAATCATTTGTATTGTAAACTAGATTGTTCTGAACTGAGTTTAGTTGACCGTTGGGGCCAAGTAGAGTTTTCTCTACTTGTCCGGTATGGTTCGTCACTCGGAGTAGCAATTACATCATTATGTTTTTCTTTCATTAAAACTAGGTAGGGCTAATGAAAACTATCACATCTGAACCTTGTTCAACAGTTACTTCTGACACAAAAGTCAGATGTATTTTCTCAATCAAAATGATTTAATTTCATAAAAAATGAACTAAATGTAAAAGAGATAAAGAAACTTTACTTCGCTCTGGATGAAATGGGACCAAACGGATAGACCACCATGATCCACCAGCTTTAGGACCCAGAAGACCTTAACCCATGTCAACTCAACTCGAGATTGAGCTAGACCCCATCGAAGCGTGCGTTTTATCGAAAAGAATGGAGCATCCAAACTTCATTTCTTTCGGTTTACATTTTAAAACAATTGGGAACCGGCAGGTATTTACGTATACGATTTGCACAACATTGCCTTGCCTCCTTTTGTTGTTACTGATTTTGCCGTTATTTGATCGTTTAATTTTGTGGTTTGTTATTATTGGCCATTTTCCTTCTCGTGTTTATACATTTAGTGTATCGGAGACTTATGTATCAATGACTTATGTTCAGTTTATGCCTGTTACAAAACTAACTAATCAATCAACAAACCAGTAAATTAACCAACCAAACATTCAACAAACCAACCAACCAAACAACCTACCAAACAATCAACCGACCAAACAACGAACTAAATAGATAAATTAAACGAATCAAGAAATTAATAAATACATAGATAAATAAGCAAATATATAAATAAATAAATATAACAATAAAGAAATACATAGATGAATAATTGAATATATCAATAAATAAATACATAAATATATAAACTAATTAATTAATTGACCAATTAATTAATATAAATTATTAATAAATAAATGAATAAATAAACAAGTAAATAAATGAGTAAATGAATAAAAGGTAATTCGCACAAGTTTATACGATTAACAAGTATTGGCGTAATGGTTTCGTTACAAGATTTGCCCCAGTCCCCCAGGACTAAGGCTTATCCATTCTTTTTTCCCTTAACAAGAAACTGATGTTTTGAAGATTAACCCGCCAGCAATCATATAACCACAGCACCAAGATAAACCTCTCACACCAGTGGACCATCAGACTATTCCACCTCCAAACATTATTATACCAATTAAAATGTTGCATAATATTTTCTTAAGAAAAATAATTCTTTAATCATAAATTCTTCAATTAAAAGGATATTAAGGAATTTTGAATCTTCTTCACATACCAAATGATAAAGCTGTACTTTCGCATGTATGGCCCATATTTGCTCTCAATATGATAGAGATGGTTTTGGTAGTTACACGATGGCATTTTAAAAACCTACATTTATTTAGCTATGTTGCCTTTTCTATAGAAGTTACGAAAAACTTTTCCCCAGCTTCTTCTCCCGCAAAATCACGTTAGTTTGCTGAATGATTATTGCTCACGCAGATTTTCTTCGATAACTATGTCACCAACTTCCGTAACGTATTTCTCGAGTGTTGTAGCCTAGTCGGGCACTAAATGCCTTAGAAAAAAAAATTCCGAAAATAACCAATTCAACAATTTTTCTGTGTTTTATAATTTTTAAAATTGTAGGTTGAATATGGTTTGTACACTTCCGTGATCTCTGTAACTACAGGTTTGAAATTGATCATAACTTTTCAGTAAAAAAATGGATAACTTTCTTATATCTGTCTGAATTATTTTCAGAAATACAAAAACCTCCTGATATTAACGGACCATATTAGCCTAATATTGTGATTACTTCAAGACTGAATCTAATCAAAGACCATCTTACAGGTTCCTCATATAAAATACATGGGCTCTTGTACATACACAAAAGGCGGTACTATTGCCACTATACTTTATTACGTTATTTCCATGTTTTTGAAAAGTTTTTATAATATTCCCGTCCTTGAGTCTGCTGAAAAATGTTTGTCTTTTCAGGAGTAGGATCTACACAGCTGTTTCTTTTTTATCGAACAGGTAAATACATGTTTCTATATGCTGTAATGACTTCTTAACTATTACTGCGGGTTGAAAATTTAAATAGTAGTTAGAAAAATTTCGCTCTTAGATAATAGCTCCGACTGAGCCTTGTAGTTCCATTTAGAATTGACCCAGTCGTTACAGTGATATTATATGACTAAAGAAATGAAATATTGCGGTAATTATCAAGATACTTATGGTGATCGAATGCGTGTCTTCACGCTGTGAAGTCATACAACTGCAAAAATACGTATTGCAAGTCTTATTTGAGGTATAGTTTCACAGGATATCATTAGAAGCCCAGAGATTTATAATAATACTTGGTTGTGTGAACAACGTACCTGTAGAACCCTGTTTCCAACGAGCCTGTTATTGCATTACTAATTCGTAGCAAAACTGGAACACCTTGTTTCTTGTCTTCGTCAGGATTCTGTTGGGTATTTGGTTGACTGGAGGCCGTATGTGACATTTTTGCTAGTTTAGTTGAAAGAATTCTTGAAGCCAAGATGTAAAATCAGCCCGACGAAAGCCCTTGTTCTCCAAAGGTATAGAAATCTGCGAAAGGATCAACAAAACTATAAAGCGTCATTATGTACGACAACGAGTAGTAATTAAAAACTATGCTGCTCAACAAAGACGTCAGAAAAACGTTTAGTGAGTTAGTTCATTGGAAAGGACATGCAAGCCTTACCGTGCCCGTGGGATATGTAAAAGTCTTAAACTTTATGTCATATAGAATGTGATTAATGTGTAGGACTGTTAAAAGACATTAACGTCTCCTTAGTGATGAAGTCAGTATGTCACTGCGAAACGCAATAATAAATCTGTTATCTACCATTAAATTGTAACTTGAAATACCTTTTTGGGTGATAATATAGATGACTTTTGAATTCATAAGAAGAATCTACCTTCCAGATATACGTTACATTGACTGAATCTCTCCTGTTACTGACAGTAAAAGGACTAATTACAACTACGTGAAGGCCGATGCGAATAAATTAAGTTTCAAAATTTGCATTCAAAACAATAATTATTTTTTATCATGTCCATTCATGCAGAGCATATCGTATGAACCGTGGGACATATTTTCATTATGTTTTGAAAAGACCTTTAGGAAATTTAAATATACATAACCAAGCTGATTGTTAGAGTGTTTAGAGAGTCTTTTGAAATATTTTCCGCGTAAGAGCATCCAGCATCGACTTCCTGACTCCAAGGGGCTGATTACATGGAGACTTTTCAGCCCGGGTTCATGTTGCGATTATATTACGAAAATTCCACCTCCGAGCTGAGTTCCAGACCGGTTAATGCTACCTGGTCCAGCAGCAGTATAATGTAATCGCACAACAAAATTTCACCCCGGGCTGAAAATTGAACAGCGCTTGGGAACTATGACAAAATGTTAAAATAACGACTCTCTGGCAATTTTCGTGTGGATTCACTTTCGATTTTAATTTAAGCCCAGGCTGAAATTTCCCATGTAACCGGCTGACCGGGCTCAAAACCCTCCAAGCAATCAGCCCCAAATATATACATTACATAGTATGTAAAAAAGAAGAATATCTTGAGAATATCTCGTGCACTTAAATTGGATAATAACTCGCCTCCAATCCCCGTGGGCTCGATAGCTCAACAGGTAGAGCGGCGGACCGGATTCCCGAAGGTGCATCTTTGGTTACGATTATCTGTATTACGTCCAGTAATATTGTGAGGGTAGATGATCAAAAGCAAACACAAAGTAAAGCTTTCTCGTTGCGATCCGTCAATTCTCAATAAAGTAAAGCATAGAACGTAGTTCTATGAAACGCGATGTAACGATGGGCCTTCGCACAGAATGTCCGTTTTTCTCGATTTAAGTTCCAGCAGCTTTCCAATCATTTTGGTTTTCTACAAGTCATTCAAAAGTGCCTACGTAGACGTTTCACTCTACTTTTGTATTTCTGAAAGTACGCTTCGTAGCCTAACTTCACCGTTCTGTCGAAAGTTGTAAACTCCCTTGCTATATGATACTAATTGTTTGGCTATTGATACAACTGTAAATTCTGTTGCCTAGTTTATCAATCCAAGTGAAGGAAGTCAGAGAGCTCTGGCTACTTTTCGATCGCAAGGCCAGTTACCTCATAATTGCATAACGTTGCATGTAACTATTACGTGTTCCCATGAATGAGAACACAAGCAAGGGGAAAATGTGATGAATTTCCCTAAGTCATAAGAGTGCATAAAACTGTGATTCAAAGCTAACAATATTGCAACTTAAATTAATGAACCGAAAACAGTTGAAATTCCGGCAAATCCTTTCCTTTAAGAAAGGACTTTTTTATTATTGTGAAAGTTAGGCATGTTTTTAATAAAACTACTCCACTTATAGTACTAATCTCAGCAGGCTAGGGAAAAGCAATTTAAATCAAAACCTCCAAATGCTTCTCATCCCTGTCTAGAAGTAGGTCCTGACACATCTGCCGCACTTATTGATATCATACCTCTAAATTACTAACAATGAATCTCACCTCAAATGACTGAAATAGAACTTTTCAATCGACCAGACTCACTGAAAAGAAATTAATAAAACAGCTATGTAAGAGCAAGTTTGATAAACAGATGATCTTAGCGAGGACGTACACAACCTGACGCAACCACAGCTATCAACAAATGTTTTGGAACTGCGATGAGCGACAAAAATTTTGGCCGTATTATTAATCACGTGTGTCTCGAGACAATATAAAAATGTTTATCCGAGAGCAGGTGATACAGGTAAACGAATCAAAGAATAGCGTGTATGAAAATACGATAACCGCTGACTCCTGTTGAACTGGGGGTCTTGGAACAAAGAAGAGAATATCAAAACAAAAACGAGCTACAAAGAAGTCCATCCACCCAAATTTCCGTTTCTTCCGACAAATTGATTACAAATTTTTTATCTCTTCGGTGTTAACTTTAAAGTTGACGTTTGAATTCACTCCAGGTTTTGTTATAAAACGGGACTAATTGGTTGCAATGAATTTTCAAGCGAACCTTTTGTTTAGCAGACTTTTATTTCTCTTTAACAGTAGGAAACAGAATTTCACGATTGCATAACATTATAATTTACTAATTACGTAACCGAAAGTTCTTGAAAAGGATGAAATTACTATTAACGTATGAGTATTTTATCTATTTTACTTTTTCCTACCAAGATAAAAATGACTATTTAAAGTTCAGGTTTAAATTCTCGAGCCTTAACTTAAGTGAATCAACATTAGCATTTTGATTCGTGATAAGTTATGAATTCAAATATCTACACGCTAGTTATACATATTAGTGATCATGTGTCGATCCAGCGTCGGGTAACCTAGTAATTATTAAATTCTCACATTACGATCATTAAGATAAATGATGATGAAAAAGGCAAGAAACCAAATGGGTGAACGTTATGAGTTAAATTATAGTCTCTGTCTCCACATCAATTACCCATAAGATTCTCTTGTACTGAGGGGTACCTCTAGTTGACAAACAATGTCCTCTGGAATGTTTATCTTTGGTCAAATATCCATCCAAGCGCAAGTCCTTCTCTGCCTCAAAATACCTTGTTATTCTCCTATGATGCTGGCTTGTGCTTTATATCAATTCTTAGTCTAAATTTCCCGAGAAACTTCAACAGTAGTAATGTGTCGGTCAACCTAGTTGTTTGTTATGACTGCAAGAGGTAATTCATTTGCGTGGGTGTTTCTTTTTTGAATTTCCAAATTTTCAATGCTTTCACTGGTCAAAATGTGGATGATTTAAAATAAACGGAAAGTGTTTGAATCCCATGTAAAGCGTACCATAGATGGTGCAAAGTCGCAAATCCGACTGCAAGATGTCCACGTTTGATGTGTTTTTGTGAGATTATGTGAGTACGAACGAAAAAATTGAGTTGTTTGAAAACATGCTGAATTTTCTGAAACAACCTGCTTAACACTTGGGTGACAACAATCAAGTATGGCCAATTTTTGTCGTTTGGGTTGATAAGGAATTAGGGCTTCCTGGTGATTTGGTTATCGTGGCAGTTTTGAGGTTTCTTAATGCTCTTCGCATACTGATGTTGATGTTCCAATAAATGATAGTGGAGACTGATACATTAGTTGTAGAGTAACTACACTGCTTCCTCAGGCGTTTCAAACTATTAGTGACTATGCACTCGCCCAAACCTAAACTTTTCTGTCAATGCCAACACTTTGAACCTTGAATTCTGTAGCTGCAGCGAAAGTTCTTATTAGAATTGCGTATGCTACGGTTAGATTTTGCGCATTTGCGGTTCAGGGCAGTAGCTGATGGGAAAATTCTGTAGTGTGTTACCGCTTATAAAATCCAGATTGTTTACATCAATTTGTCTTGACAAACTGCTTCATTCTTAAACTATCTCTAGTAAATTCTATTTTCTTTGCGATTTTGCAAGCTTGATGGCACCGCAATAAGTGAGTAAGAGAAAACTATTTCGCACGGGTAACACTCGCCTTTGAAATAGGAAAGGATTCTTAAATTTAGCCCAATCGATTTCGTGAAGCGTTCAGTTTAACGAATGGATTTAAAATGAATCGTGAGATTTTATAGGGTCTGGACAAGAAGATCCCGAGTGGCGATTTTCTCAACGCAGAATTAGTGTTTCTATGCAATGTTTTGTAATCAGCAGTATAGTAGCTGACGAGTGGTCCGTCAAAAAAGTATTTTAAGTGGAAAGTATTAGTTTGACTTCTTGATGAAATTCGTGACCAGACTCATGACTGGGTATAGGCAGGGTATAGGCAGGGTATAGGCAAGGGTTTGACATAATGCAGGCTCACGTATATTTGAGATCTTTTATTGGTCAAGCCACTAAGTATGTGATTGCGTGTGATGTCTTCACGCGAGTCAACTATACTATTTTACAATTTCGCGCCAAAAGTCTGACAGATAAATATTCTAGGAGTTCAAATGCGGTGGATCACTGTCCCGTTAAAGGGGGTAGGATAAAGCAGCAGAGTAGGGTGCACTGTTTTGTTTGCTTGTTCGCTGCTTTGCTTCTATCAATGTAATAATTAATAACTTAAATTGCAGCTTGAGCTACGTTACTTGATTTTACGACTACATCTATATATTAACACACGATCGACATTGGTCGCTACTCACGTGCATGCTAATCATGAGTCGGTCACGTGGCGTACTGATTATTGCATTCGCCATGCAGGTCACTGTGGGGTACACTACAAAAAGTTCCGGATCCTCGATCGATATATTAAAAAGAAATGATTTGATAGTCCTGGCGCACATCTTGTTTTTCTGAAACACTTGTCACATGAGACACTTCATAAGCCACCTTCCCACGACAAAGCATGTTTTCCAACGAAGAACATGTTATAACAGTAAGTACATTGAAAGACATATCACACCAAGGACACTAACGACTTAACAAATACTAGAAGTCAGTATTCATTACCTAGTAAGAAAGAATTAAAATTTTTGATATCGACAAGTAATTGCCGCATAACATATTTTGTCATTGCCAGTGTAGTCTAACGGAATCCATTAAGCACGGCTGGTTGGCCACCAGCTACGTAAACCTCATGGTTGCATAATGTTACGTATTAATTACGTAAATATTGGCTAGGGAAAAATGATTTATTTTTGGCATGTTTCGTCACCAGTTTGTACCAATGTACTTTTTGGTTTGAATCCTTTACAGGAGGTGAAAATTTAACTTGACGTTTCAGCAACAGCTTCTTCTCCAAGTTGCTCACGGTGTTGATGGAATAATTAAAAGTTACATTCACCAGTACCATATACATCAACCAATTAAAAGAAATTGCTTGCATTCTAAATTTGCCACAACCTTCTCTTACTCCACGACTAGATTTGCCACGTAAGCTACAGGCATTAAATTATGACCACCAAACACTTATTAGTTACCCTTACCTCGGCAAACTGGTAAACTACTTTCTAGAAGACTTGGGACAATCGTAGAGTAGGAATTGAACACCAGATTTGATAAACCGGTATTTTCTTTGCAAAGGCGTGGGATTCCCAACACTTTGAGATCGAGTTGCTTTCAAAATGTTTTGATTAGGTCAGAAAATAAGATACAAACACAAACCGCAACCTTTGAGCTTCCGATATGCTTTGTTGCTAGTGCCACGAAAGGAATATGAAGATGTTTATCGAAGAACAGGTGAAGGTAATATGTTCTGACTAATGGAAGACAGCGAGTTAAATAACAAAGAACTGATTACGAAAGCAGAGTATTGGTAATATCAAACAAAGAACAGAGAGGAAACGAGAAACCTTAGAATACGGCTAATCAAAGCTTCCGTTGAATAATGAACTTAAAATAACCACTCACTTGATAACCACTCATTTGATACTTTCATACATAATGCAGTTTTTGGCTCAGGTTTAAAATTTGAGCTTAGCTGGTGTTTGTCATTAAATATTAATACTTAAATAAGTTTTCGTCTTAGAAACTGATTATGTGCCCGTGGGTACTACCGCCAACTGAACTGACTCGTTTCACGAAAACATGCCGTCGACTGTAAAAGATGATTTGAATTAACTCAGTTAAGACTATTCCTGCAATTAACTAATTGTTCTTTCACATTCTGTTTTGATTAGATGATCCTTTACAGCCAAGGTGAAGCCTTCATCAATTGAATCATCCCACGCTACTGTGCTAGCTAGCCTAGCTTATATAAGCTGTCCTCTAATCTCGTGAAGTAAATAGGTTTTTAATAGATCAAGATCTTACAAACAAGCCAAAGCCATCAAGAAAATTTTTTCTTATTTAATTGTTTACGAAACTGATTTTCTCCGTTATTCAGGAAACGGTATCCCTTCCTTACTTGGTTGTTCAGTAACATTGCTTGAAGTTCATCTTAATTCTATTTAAATGATAGCTTCCCAGGAAGAAATTTACCGTCCATTTCAGTTCGTTTCATGGGATATGTAGATTCACTAAACTAATCCTTGGTATAAGCGGGAAAAGCTCTCCTCTAGCGAGTGTTTTCATCCTTTATCATACAAAAATGCTAGACCAAAAGGTCGGAATTATGTAATCTCTGCGCAATGAAGTATTCTCTGCGCAATTAAATATTCTTCACATTGGTTTCTAAGAGAATTAAAATAAAAAACTTTAAAAGATCTTGAAGTGATAAAGAATGCCATCCATTGGTCTTTCACACCTTTCTTTGTCTGTCACGTCTATATGACGTTTTTGCCTGACACTGCATTTGATATAGAGACTAAAGGAATGCACTTGAAACCAATCATTTACCTTGCTTTATATAATAGTCAATGGTATTTGTAGACATAATTTTATAAGCTGTTTTGGTCAACTAATATTTTATCTCATGGAATGCTTTTACATGCAAAGTTTTAGTGATTTTCGTGGGATAACCTCAAAGATCTACCTTGCTCATAAGTTACTAAAAATAATAACAAACATACACCCTTTAAAAAGTAAACATGAAAACTATATTTTAACCGGTAGAGCTACAACAAAAGCTAATATTATGTTAGTAAAAGGCATGGACGTTTTCACACCAAATCGGGGACCGCTGGTTGTCCAATTATCCAGCAAGTATGCCAGTAACGAATTTCGAAACGTATTTCGAAAGTTTGGTTTTAACATTTTATTGTAGTTTGTTGAAGAAAGCTGTTTATTAAAGAATATGAAATCTCCAAGCCACAAAACTCTTTTGATTGATAATAGGACAACACCAGGCTTGGAAAGCGAATGAAAAAACTGCCAATGGATAAGGGCTTAATGATTCTGCTGTGATCACGTGGTAAAAAGATGCTATACTGTTTCGTCATCAGTTCGTATATTTCCGCACGTCAATATAAATTGAAATGAAAATTTTATTTTCTATTTCAAAGCTCACCTATTTTTTTTCAGAAATAACATATCGGTGCCTTGAAAGACCGGCCGCACTTCTGTCAATGGGCAGTGCAGGATATGCCATACCAGCTGCCTTGTAATGTGAATCGAGTTTGTTAGATGTAAGCCATCATCAATATTTCTTACCTCCAAAGGCTGAATTAGGAATTGTTACATTCTCTGTTGTGTCAGAGAAAACAAAAAAAGTTCTTGTTCTTCCAAGTGAAAGGAATGGCTCTTATACCAGCCGTTAAGTAAACCTCATCACATAAGCTTACCAATGTAATCCAAGGGCTCTGAAAAACATAGAAGAAGAATTGCACTGATAAAGGAGTTTTGCAGGCTAAAATTAAATGAAGTCTATTTGACTGTTTTAGCTTCAAATAATATAGTTTCAAAGGTATTTTGTTTAGTTGAGCATCCGTTTCTGGCAAAAGTATAGTACCATCGAATTTAAGGCTGTAGTTTTGCCTGAATACGATCACCTCACTTTGCCATCTTGTCTCCTGACTCACGCACAATTACATGGAATGATTTTTTTTGCTTTACAATAAAGAAAACGTTGGTTGTTAGAAATTTAGACATACGTTCATTAGCATCCAATAAGTTGTTATCGCACTGTTTTCAAAAGAAAGTAGTGTGATAATTAGTTATCACACTGTTTTCTAAGATTATCACACTCCTCAATGCTAATGAATTTAACAAAGGATTTAACGCTTGTGTTGAAGCAGTGAATCGTAAGTGTGTCGCGAGATAGTTTCTCATTAATAAACGTTACCAGGAGCAAAGCCATCCAATAATATTTAGATACTCGAGTCGTGAGAAAATATAAAGATCTATATTGGGAGACCGTTACTTGAGCCTGACTGAGCCAAAAACATTGTAATAGAAAAATAACAAAAGAGAACTAAATGATAGATAATATAACATAATATCATATCGTATCGTATCATATCATATCATATCATATCATATCATCATATCATATTATATAATATAACACGTATACATATAACAATGGGAAACTAAACTATACATTTATATATACAAAACCACTGGCCTACCCAGCGAAGGCCTAGCTATCAATAAATATAATCGTTATAGAGGAAGATTCGCTTCTAGTGAAAATAATTGTTTATAATGGTGACCAACCGGCCTCAGACTCATTAGAAAAAATTTAAAATTATTTCCCACAATGTAAGGAACTGTGAATGCTTTAAACATCTTTTTAGAAAATTATATCATGGTGATATTGTTTTAGATTAAAAATTCTGTTAATAACCTAAGTAACCATGACGCATTATCTTTTTTTGGCACCCATTTAGGTTCCCATGATACGATGTATGAAGATAGTTCCTACAACTTGACTCTTGTAAGTTCCTTTATACGGTAAGTGTGTACAGGTGTACGTGCGTGTGGATACGTGGAAGTATATAATATGGGCAATGGCTTTAAAATATTCACAATTTAAAGCAAAGAGCAGTAGGTAAACAGAAGGCGGAAACCCTAATTGGTCCGTGAGAATTTCCGACATTTGGAGCAGCTAATATAATTCTAAATTAATTTACAGTCACTTTAGACATAAAATCGGTCAGTAACCTTAAAGATAATGATTTGAGGCTTAACCATTATGCGGATTAAACAATGCGTTATTAGTTTTATGTAATTATCTTAGACTAGTAAATTTAGCTGACGGGATAAAGCCGAATGGAAGTGAGGTAGAATGTCTGTGATGGTGTATTACAACATAAAGTTTATTCTCGCCCACCAGATCCTGTGATGCGATAGCTATCGACTGTTGTGTAATCTCTGATGCTTGTGGTAAGTTTTTGTAGCATCCGATATGGTAACGTTAACGCAGGAACTTAATCGCACAGAAGCCCATCATAATTCAATATATTTGTTGTATGCAAACATATGAATTTGTTATCAGCTAAACTGATAATAAACTTGCATGGTCTACATCGCTAATAGAATTGAATTATGTGTATATCACTAACCGGCATAAACTAAACCTATAATACATGAACATGACCCCGAAAATTATAACTGCCATATAGCGGGACTAATTATTATAATTATATTGTTATGTGTTAAGCAACTTTTGAAGAACAATTTGAATGACAGGCCAAAAATGGCTTTTAATTAACTTCTCTTCTTTGGGAAACAAACAAGGCCTCCATGCTATTTGTCATTTGAATCTCTAGAGACTGAGTACAAACTAAGAATAACATTCCACTCACACACACTTCAGTGCGCAGTCCACTCAACTTGAGTGATTATGGGTCTTTGTCAGAATCTCGAAGATCAATTATTTGCCAGTAACTTCATCTCCATTGGCAAACTATTCAACTGTTCGCCACTGGCACATCTCGATATTCTGGTCATCCTCTGTTATAACTTGATTCCTTACTATTACGTAATGAAATTTGTGAAATTTATTCACAGCACGTGCAATTTATCACGTGATCACAGGTCAATCACTCGTGTTCATATCTAGTTTTTTTAATTTGTTTTTTGAAGGGGCCTGCATTACGTAACTTATCTAAAACATTCTTATGCACAGGATTTTTTTAAGTTCAAAAATAGTACAATAAGTAAACAGAAACAAATAACGCTGAGTCTATACGCTGCGTTTAATCCGGCCGATTTCTGCCTTAGATGCATGTTAAAGTGAGAAGTTGTCGTAAGAATGCTGCGTGGGCACGACTTTAGACGCTTTTTATTAATTACCATGAACCTAAATCAGAGATAGGCCCTATTAATTGCAGTAGGTAAACGTACCTTAAAACAAAAAAAAAGAAAATGTTGGCAAAATCATACACAGATAATTTAGCTAAACCGTTCTTAAAACTTTACTATAAAACAGCGACAATAACCAGGAATCATTCACTGCTTGGCCGATGGTTCAACAATGTTGCATTTGCATGTCTATTTGAATCATAAAATTTAAAGAGTGAAGCAAAGACAAATGATGATTACCTCATTCTTGGCCGTGGTGCCCACTCTTGGCGAGAAAAGTCGTCTGCAATTGCCAGAGTGAAATAAAAACTTGAGAACGTTAAGAGCTCAGCTATACGTAAAGCAAAAAACTTAACCCCTGCAGAAAAAAAGGGACGTTAGTCCGTGGACAGATATAGAAAAAGCCTCTGGTAAAGGTATAACTTTTATTGGTGATCACTTATATTTGATAATTGTCGGGTCATTATTATATTTATACAGCAAAAGATAATAGTCTATCTTATAGACATCACACAGTTATATGTAAATAATTATTTAAAATAGGTTTTAAATTTAATAAAAATTTATTTAAAATGAATAAAGAGAGATAGTGTTAAAATAACGACAGTTAAAAAAAAAAAGATCCAAAGAGGATAGAAATTGGTAAGCGATTGGCTGCTATCTCTAAGGCTGCAAAAGGAAAGAAAATACGTAATAAAATAGAGTCCGAGAAGAAACAGGGAAAACAAGAAAGTGGTGAATATAATATTTATTATGGATTTTTGATTGGAGCGCTAGGAGTAGCTGCTGCCATTGGATCTTTTTACTATACAAGAAAGGAGTATAGCAGAGAGAGTGAAAAACTAGAGATGGTCAAAGAGGAGCAGCCAAAGCGTAGACACGTTGAAATTAAGAGAGCGTAAAACAGCCAAAAAATAATCTTGATAGTTTAGAGTGAAAGATGATATATAAAGACATAGTATATAACAGTATATAATATGTTATTAGCAGTTAAGAAATTCAACAATGCAGATTTAAACATCACCCTTGACGCTTACGTTGATAATAAGCAGAATATTTGGATCAAGGGAAAAGAGGTAGCTACATTATTGGCTACACTGACGCAGCTCAAGCCATAAGAAAGCATGTAAGAGATAGTTATAAGACAAAAATTAATACCCCATCGAATCGACGAGGAATTCAGAAGTGATCTTTATATCAGAGCCAGGTCTTTACTCGCTTATTTTTGGTTCTAAATTAGAGTCTGCAGAGTTACTTTAGGATTGGATCTTCTCTGAAGTACTACCATCTGTCAGAAAGTATGGTCACTACAGGATGTTTAAAAACCCAAATACTATGGCGTTCAAAATCTACGATGAATACGACTCACATATAAAAGTAGTGCAATTCCTTAAGCGATTTTACCTCGATATATTAATGACAGCTGGACTTGGAGAAAATCAAGACAACTCATATAAACGCATTAGATCATCTAAAAAGGATATATGAAAAGCCAGCCTGATTTAATTATACAAAATCTTCATGTGTAGTGTACAATGTGTATGTGTATTGAGTTCAAAACACCACAGTGCAATGGCTCTTTATCAGAAGAACAAGAAGAATTAATAGAAAAATACGAAGATAATTGTTATAAATGTATTTTCTCTAACGATTATGATCTAATAATAAAGGAGATAAACGATTATATGCATAACGTTCGTGTAAAGACACTAGAACTCCAAAATAGAACAGAGGTGGTAAAACACTATCGCCTGTATTCTAAAAGCTCACTCACACTCACACTGAGTGCAACTCAAGTAAGATGCACTCAAGCAGCACTGAAGTGTGAACGAGAGTGGAGCATGAGTGTGAGTGTCCATTCAACGAGGGAACACTTACCCTTGAAAATATTAGGCAGATTTGTATTCAAAGAGCTCAGTGGAGTGTGTGTTCGATGTTGAATGTTGATGAGGTTTTGAAGTATGTAACATAAGCATGTTGCGGAATCATCAATAGCGCTGCGCGCCAATACTATTTTTAGACTTGAAACTCAGACAAACAAAATGAAATTGACAACAAAGAACTCCCAAACGAACAGTTTTCTATTGTTTGGAACACAGAATTAACGAGAAAACGCAGACAAACGTTGCAAATTAGACACTCTGACGTCATTCGCGCGTTTCGCTTTTGCATTCGTACGTCGTTGCCGCAGGTACAAGACGACTGAAAGTAGCCAATATTTTTCGCCATTGGAAAAGTCCATTATAACAGAATTAGTGCGAAAGCACAAAGATATTTTGGAAAATAAAAAGAATGATTACAGAACGATACAACAAAAAAACAGAGTGTGGAAAGCTCTATCAGAAGAGTTTAATTCCCAGTCAGGTGTGACTAAGAGAGATTCTCGGCAATTAAAAAAGTGTTGGGAAAATATAGAGTCCAGTTCTAAGAAACAACTTGCTAAGGAGAAGAGAGAAAGAAAATTAACTGGTGGTGGTCCTTCATCATTCAAACAAGACGACA